>QEPC01014677.1:490676-505942 GCA_003113815.1 Sphenodon punctatus | reverse complement strand
CCCACCCCCCCAACTGTCCCCAAATCCCCCTTGCTTCGGAAAAAATAAATTTGCCCTACCTGATGTGATCCCTCGCAGACAGCAGAGCGTGGTCCAGGCCCTCACATTCACTGCGAGACTAGTGAGTGAGTGAGTGAGTGAGGTCTGAAAGACCCCACCCACCCACCAACAAATTTCCCGCCTTGCGCAGCTGCAGCAAGGCGGGAGCTTGAGAGAGGCGACTTGCAAGTCGCCCCTCCTGAGTTGCAATGGCCTGGGCAATGGGTTCCATTGGAACCCATTGCCCAAGCTAGCCACGCCCCCCACCAAACTCAATGCAACTGAGTAGGTCGGCACTGGTGCAGACCTACGAGAACCCGTGGATGCGCCTGCGTGCTACAGGCTCAGCCATGGGTAAATAGGGCTTCCCGAGGCCAGCTGGCTACTGGCATGCCGCGCATGCGTGGCCCGGGGAACGCTGCTCTGCCCGCAGAGCGCCGACATGCTCCCCGCTGGGGCTGCCGCGCATGCGCGCGATACACAAGTTCAAACAAGGACTCAAGGAGTGTATCGCCGCATTGTGCGCATGCGCGGCAGCCCGGGCGGGGAGCACGTCAGCTTTGCTTGAATTGAAACTGACAGGATGCACCTTTTTTAAGGTCCTGTCCTGTGTGTACTCAGCTGTGCGTGGCGCCGGTTTACAGCCCCAGCCCCCTTCCGCATCATGCTGGAGACAGGGAGGCTGGGCTGAGACGAGTTGTGACTCACTCAGCCTCCCTCTCTCCAACATGATGCGCAGCGGGGGCCGGGGCTGCAAGCCACAAGTGTGAGGCAGCGCTGGGGGCTGCCTTGTAGGGCACCACCCCCAGCGCCAAAGCAAGGGGCTGCTGCTGTAAAGAACTGTATAGAATTGGTTCGATACAATACAAATCTGCACAAAAGAACAGAGTTAAGGCACTTTGAAAAAATTGTTCATTGTCAAATTATTTGTTTTAGATAATTTATTCATGGGGCGGGGCTGGATCTGAGCTGCCGATTCATTCAGTTGATTCCCCCGTCCCCAAGTACTGAAAAACAAAGCTCAGGCTAAGGGAGCAGAGATGAGGGAATGCACACAATTTTGAGGAACAGATCCATGATCTGGATCCTACTCTTCCTAAGTACACTTGAGGGGTGCGTACCTTAAAGAGCTTGTAGAGGAGTGGGGGAGAGCTCAAATTGAAGAGAGGAATCCTATGCTATGATGCTGCTGCTTTTCAGCTGAACTCCTCACACATTTAAAATTAAACATGTTGCCATTTGGAAAATCAGGAATAAAACCAATTCATTTAGCGATTCAAATATTAATTCTTTCCAAAACGTCTTTCCTATACAAGGATCAGCCCCATTTTATAGACGGGGAAACCGAGGAACAGAGAAAGGCAACATCACCCCCAAAGTTATACAGTGAGCAGCAGAGCTGGGAGCAGAACCCAAGTCACTAAGCAGAGGAATAATACAGAGTTGTAAATGATTTTATTTGACAATGTAATGGTTGCATTTCATAGCAAGATTCTATTTGTAAAGGGATAAAGACAAAAGGGTAGTCTAGGACTCAAGGGCTAAATGCTGTCAGTAGGGTTGCCACCTATGTATATTTTTCCAGGCCACTTATGAATAATACATGTTGCAGGGCCTGCATTGGTGCCATAGGTTCCAATGCAGGCCCTGCAGCATGCATTTTTCATAATTGGCCTGGAAAAATATACATAGGTGGCAACCCTAGCTGTCAGCCAAGGGTCCATGGGGCCCAGCCCCCACCAGCATCCAGGACATTAGACAGTTGAGGAACTGACTCTTTTGAAGCAGACTGCACAAAACCAAGAAGAATCCCCACCCCTTGCTCCCAGCTTCCACAAGAGAGGTCTCCTCCAGTGACCAACCTGATAAACAGCCAGCCAGACCCTCCCACCTAAACAGCTCTACTTCTTCTTTCAGCCCATGCAAACCAACTGCCTTCCAGCATTCCAGAGCAAGGAGTTCCACAGGTTAACTGTGGCTTAACTGGAGACACTAACATTTCCTTTTAGTGTCTGAAAGATGGTACCAGATAATTGCCTATGGACTCCCCTAGTTTGAACATTGTGAGAAGGGCAGATCACAGTGGCTCTGTAGTTATTTCCTTCACAACTGTATAAACCTCAATCATACCACCACCCCCGTCTCTTTTCAACACCGAAAAGCCTTGTATGGCAGCTCTGATTCCCCAGAATGCTCCCTTCCCCCTCTGAAGCTGTCACACAGTCTCCCCCCTTTAATGGTACCTAATTAGACCACAGAAGCACAAATGTCTGTGCCAGTAGCTACAGCGCAGGGCACTGCACTGATGCCTGCTCGAGAAGCATTTGTCAAGTATCTGTGAGGTGCAGAGGCTGCAGGAGACAGTGGATATAAATGCAGCAAGTCCAGAAATAATGCTATGGGGCCAGCTCTGATAGGGTTCCCTGCACCTCCATTGTATAGCTAAGCGAGGGGAGGGGAGGGGAGAAGGGCTTTATCTCTCTCACTAGAAGAGAGAGATGTTTAGGTACAATTCTTTCTCTCTCCTCTCCCTTCCCTTTCCTATTTTTCTTTAAGAATAAAATCAGCCAGCTAGGCACTGGAAAACAAACTAGTGGCTTTAAAACCTCCTGGGGCGGGGGGGGGGGNNCCCCCGGGGGGGGGGGGGGGGGGTCAGGCTTGGGGCTGGAGGAGCTTCAGGGGGAGGAGAGTAGGAGTGGGGGTTGGGGGCGTCAAGCTTGGGGCTGTGGGAGCTGTGCAGGGGAGCTGCAGGCAGAGGAGAGTAGGACCTGAGGTTAGGGGGAGTCAAGCTTGGGGTTGGGGGAGTTGCAGGGGGAGGAGGGGAGGAGTGTGGGTTGGGGGAGTCCAGCTTGGGGCTGTGGGAGCTGTGGGGGGAGGAGAGTAGGACCTGGGGTTGTGGGGAGGTCAAGCTTGTGGCTGGGGGAGCTACAGGGGGAGGAGAGTAGGACCTGGGGTTGGGCCGGCAACCCAGGAGGTGCCAGCTCCCTCCCACCGGCTTCTCAAGGAGCTGCCTCCCCACCCCCACAGTTCAGGGTGCTGCTGCAGCAGAGTGAAGGTTCCTCCCTGGCTGCAGCAGCTGTGTGCCCCCTCCCCCACTGTGATCCCATTTGGAGGCAGCAGCAGCAGTGCAGGAGGCCCTCCCTCCCAGGTTTTGAAGGAGCTGACCTGCCGGGTGCAGGGAGATGAACAGGTGCCTGGAGCTGGCTACCGCGGGGGGGAGAGGCACGGCCCAGGCAGAGCTTGACAGCAGCAGAGTGAGTGGGAGGGAGGAGGGGCCAGTCCCTCCCCTTCCTCGCTTCTCCTCCACAATGCTGCAGTGCTCAAGCTCACCAACAGGCTCACCGCTCTGCTCAGGAAGCCTGGACAGTACTGCGCATGTGCGAGCCAGCAGAACCGATTTTTCAATAATTAATAACTCAGTTTTGGCTGCACTAAACAATCCCAGATTCCAGCAGCACTCAGTGTTGATCTTGGGTTCCAAGACTGTGGCGTCTATGAGCTTAGCTCATTGTGGGGGAGGAGATAACCATGGTTCAAAGTAATCGGGACATGATGCATTTTGACCACAAGCAATTAACATTGAAACAGCTGTAACTTTTTATTTTCTGGCTGGATCTTCTTTGGATTTTGCATGTATAACAGTCCCCACAAATATAAGCCATGGATAAATTTTCTGAACAGTGTCTCAAGCGGTTTCCTCAATATTGAGGCGTTAGCAGTTCCAGGAGCAGATTGGGAACTTAAAATGGCCGTGGAAAATATTTTGAAATTAGCCCATGTTGTAGGTGGGGCCAATAGTAGGCAGGGCCATCTTGAATTTTCACATTGCCATGGAATATACAATGAATTAAAAAAATCACACTGAATACAGACCTTGTCCTCAAAGCAAGGGTTTATTAAACTTCAACCAAAGACACCCTCAAACCACAACCAATTGTGCAGCGTTTGTGACAAATTCTGAGCCTCCAAAACTGCCCCTTCTAGGTCAGCCTTTCACCACCAAGTCTGTGCAGTCCAAACAAAAGTAAATAGCCACAGAATCCCCAGGGATTGCTCCCTAGCCAAGCCTGCCAGTCCCTCTGTCTGTCTCACAGCCACAAAGGTCCAGCCAGGATCCTGTAGGGAGATCTCTTCTCACTGGACTCTGACTTACTTTCCTGCCAAATCCCGAGCAGGCTCTTGCAATCCTCAGCACAATCTAGCTTCTACTCAGCCAGATGGTGTTTCATGCAGCAGCCTAACAGGTCTCCAGCAGTGTCCCCCAACCCCCGCTGACCTACTGTAGCCACTGCTAAATATAACTTTTTCTGTAAACAAAAACAGTACAATTTTATTGCAGACATAGCTCCTTGCGTAACTGAACTTTTCAGTGCTACATTATCAATTATTGCATCAGGGTCTATAGGTTGTAGAATAACTTTTTCCACGGCCATCAGAAGAAATGCTTCCAAATGCTCAGCACTGAGGCTGCTCCTCAGCCTGTTCTTGATAAATTTGAGTGTTGAAAAACCTCTTTCACATGCCACCTGAATTATTGAAAGTGTTAGGAGGTATTTGTATGCGAGAGCTATGCCTCAGTGAACAAGTGGAAGCGCTCCAAAGTAAGGTAAACACACACTGCACAGTTATGACATCATTTGTACACAAACTACTTCTCATGGTACTCCAGCTCACAATGTCCCATAATTCTAATGCCGGTATCCTCAATGCTCTCCTCTTGGTTGTTCAAGAAGTATTCCTTGGGTAGTGATGTTTTCAGTCTGTCCCACTTATTTGTCAGTTCATTCATTTATTCAAGGCATTAACTTTCACCATAGCCATTAACACAAACTCAATATCAAAGAATACAATCTTAAGTAGAACACATTTACTACAGTTACCCTAACTATTCCCGCAGTGGAGTTATTTGCCAAACTCACAAGCTCTGACTGCAACTGTTCTTTGGTTACTTGCACGTCAAACTTCACAAGTGCTTCACTCAGCTTTTGAAGTGCATCATGAGGCAAAGATGTCTTTTTCGCTCCAAACTGTATAGGAGACAAACAAGCCAGGTCCATATACAATGCCCCATTCCTTTCAAATTTTGCTTTTGGACTTTTTATAGTTGTGTCTAATATCCTGTTATGCACACCCACTTCAAAGTCTTTAAATGCATCAGCAATTAGTTCTTCAGATGCAACTTCTCCAGGCATCTTTTTTCCTCTTCCATATTCTTTTCTCTAAAGAACTCCTGGATGACAATATTTTTTTTATTATTATTTTTTTAGGGGGGGGCGGCTTTGTTTCTCAAGTTCCTCTGTTGCCCAGTCAATAAAAATCAGTATTTTTCCCAACTGATCCAGAGTACCCATCACCATCTGATGTGCTTTTAGCAGATCTAGCCCAACTGTTTGCAGATATTTAGATAAACGTGTTAACTGAAAGATGCGTAGATCCTTGGGTTCTGGACCGGCCCGTGCGGTCATCTGGGGGCGCCCTGTTGGAGGTCCCTCGGGTTTCCCGGGGGGCCACGCAAAACAGGGCATTCTCGGTGGCCACACCGCGCTTTTGGAACTCCCTCCTGGTAGGGGCCCATCTGGCCCCTGACCTCCCGAGTTTCCGTAGGAAATGTAAGACCTGGCTGTTCCGCCAGGCATTTGGTGAGGGAGAAGGGTGAGGGTGGGGGGTGGTATGGGGTTTTTTGTCTCCTCATTTTTATTGTTGTTTTTAGTATTTAATGTTTTACATATTTTATTGTCATTTTTATTGATGATTTTGTTAGCCGCCCTGGGCTGCCAGTGGCAGGAAGGGTGGGGTAAAAATGTTTTAAATAAATAAATCGCATCATGATTGTTTCATATCGCAGAACTGCATCTTGTTAGCTTTTGCTCGTAACTCAGAAGAGGTTTTTTTTTCTGATTCTTCAATCGTCTGTAGTGAGAGAATCACATCAAAGTACATGGAACTTTTCAGGTTTTCAAATGAACCAAAGCCACCTAAAGATCAGGCTGCCACATATCTGAACTCAGAGATTTCTGTTACAGTTAGGAGATTGTTTTGGGGCACCCGCTGCAATGCTCTCCCTACTGCACTTTTGGAGGGCCTTGGAGGGGCATACCCTTTGAGGAGAGATTATGCCCCTTTGATTGTATGGAGGTGGAAACACTAGACCACTTCTTTGTGAGGTGCCAGTTATATACTGCTCCTAGGAGGTTTTATCTTCAGCCACTGTTGGACAAATATCTGGGTCGAACTGACAGTTTCATAGTAGACTCAGACCCAGATCTCACAATTTCTGTAGTTAAATTTATACTTCAGGCAATTAAAATTAGGGATAAATTCCTGGCTTTTAAACCTCTTGATTGCGATTTGTTTAAGGAGCCATGATACATGGAGAGGTTTGGGAGAAATATTTGGGTATTTGATACCTGTTACTTGTTTTTTTTCTACTGTATTTTATTTTATTGTGTATATTGAATGCTTAGAATTAGGATCTCCTGATCTTTGTTTGTCTAATATGTCTCTATGTGTGAGTCTTGGATGTTTGGTTGTTTGGTATGTTTATTTTGCTGTGCTTGTAGCAATGGCCTCTGGTGACGCTCTCAATAAACTAATTTGATTTGATTTGAATGAACCAAATATTTTAGTCAGTGCTATATCCTTCGCCCACCAACGTGTTTCACCAATGGTTTTTAGCCAGTGGTGTTGACTGCTCTTTCCACTGGTCTGATCCCATACATCCATTTTTTTATAAGATTCTCTAAAAAATACAGGAATCACATTTAACAGAGAAAAGAGTCATGTCGCAGCAATGGGTGATCAAGTTGCATTGTTACCCCAAGTCCTCCTAGAGGGTACGGATCATTTTAATTGTCACCCCAAATTTTAGCAATGGTACCTCCTTTGTTTCTATAGATATAGGTGCACAGACATTCACAAGACCACCTGCTATGCATATAACAGTTTTTTTAATTTTTCTGTCTCTAAATTAGCTCACAATCTAATATATGAAAAGCATATCAGTATTTCCTACCCCATTCTATGCGAAGTAGCAAAGCAGTTTTTCTTACCCCGTCGATGTAATGCAGCAAGACCCAGAAGAATGGTGGTTCTGCTTTTGGTAGAGCTGGGGACCCTCACATCTGGTCTTCTCAGGAAGGTGTTGGTTGGGGAGGCTTCAGTGTCCAAAGAAGGGTCCATTTCTCCCAGTTTTTATACTTTTTAGCTGCTCATGGCCTTCCCTTTGTTGATGTCAGCAACTGCGTAGTTTTCCTCTCCTTTTTAATCTTTCTCAACCAATTTGATCCTATATTTCCAGTCAATCGAGCAATCAGTATTTTTTTCCAATTTTATTTTCTGTTAATCAAGTGATCACGTTCTCAACATCTTATCTGTTAACGGGAATGTTATCCTTTTGGTTGGCCATTTACCAGAGGGCCCTCCTTGTGGTTATCTACTGATCAGAGGGTTCTCCTTTTTGTTGACTGTCTACTGGCTCAGGGGTTGCTTAGGAAAGCTAGTATTTTTCCAGAGAATTAGACCTGGTTAACTCTTTCATTGCCAAGTCAAGTCATTGCTATGTCTAAAAGCATTTTCAAGCAGCCCTGCACTAGGGCATCTTGTCGACGCACCCCCAAAAAGACGCAGAGACATAACTTTGGTTTAAACAGCCTGGCCGCACTCTTTATTAAACAGATCAAATTAAAGGCCAGTGGGAGATTGCACTAGCAATCTTGGGTCCAGCATGCTAGCTAAAAACACTCCTTAGTAACTATAAACTGAGTACTGTCTCGGAAGTGCCTTCCATTTGACAGTACAATAACTAGAACGATCCCCTCCTTCGACTGCCTCACGGTCAATGGCCGAAGGGGTGTGTGCCCACTGTGGGCCTGAGTAAGTCGGTAAATGCACAACAGGATATGAAGACTGTGCATGCCCATACTCACCCTGTGAAGCACCCCTCCCAGGGTTATGACCCCTGTGCATGCTGCACCCTGCATTACACAAGGTATCACATCCCCATCTCTTATGGAAATGACTCGTTTAACTATCTTAACCTATTTATCCTAACCTAGCTTGCTGGACCCCTGTCACCAAGGGGAAGTCAAAGAGAACTGCCCTGTCCCCACCGCCTAACCTAACAACAAACCTTCCAAGTACCCAGCCAGGGCAGCCAAGTATAGCTGATTCCCTCTGTCCGATAGATGGACTCTGTCTCCCTATATAGGGCGGTGTTAGTATGTGCTATTCTGCTGTCGTTGATATAAGTACCGCCCACGCTGTGAACCCACTTGTTTATTTCTTGATTAATACCCCTTCTGGCTCTATCTACCTTGCCCGGTTTTGGGGCTCCCACCCACCATATTCTGGGTATCCAGTTTGTCCACACTAACTTGGCACTTTGAACCCATCCCTTCATAGTGAGAAAATCTGTCTCTTTTGTTGAAACGATATCGTTTTCCCCTAGGTGTATGACTATAATATCCGGGTTACTGCTTGCTCTCATCCTTTTCATTGCTGGCAGGAGCTGCACCCACCGCATCCCACTCCTACCCATCTATCTAATTTTTGCATGTTCCCTTAGGCCCAGTTGGGCATCTAATTCAGTAGATGCAGCAGCTCTGTTCGCCCATCGGACAGTGCTGTGACCCACAATCCAGACTTCCCGTCTCGTCCTTTCCCGGGGTCCCACTCCTATGGGAAACACATTGTTGTTAGAATTGGGACGGTCTAATGTATCTTTTGAAGGCTGCAGACCTCCATCTCCCTACCGCCTTAATGGCTTCATCAGGTAACCCCGCAGCAGCAGCTGTTGTGGCTGCCCCGATTCTGAAGGAGTGGGAGCCAAACTCCTTGGGGGGTAGACCTGCCTTGACAAGAGCAGCCCTGAAGACTGCTGTAAATTAGTGCATGGTAAGGGGGGCCACATCTCGGTGCATAAACAGGGGCCCTGACGCCCGGGGACGTGCTCGCAAATAGTGCCCCATGTGTAATACCAGGCAGATTGCGGTTTGCCCGCATCTGTACAACTGAACGGTCTGCCCTTTCCTTCGCTGGTCGGTCTTTGACCAGCATAGCCGTATATCTAGTCTATCAGCCCAGCATGAAACGTCCGTGTTCTGAAGGGGAGTATCCGACCCATCCCTTGCGTTGGCCGCTACCACTTCACTAATACGAAAGCCCCCGAAGAACATTACAGCGTACAAGGTAGTAAACAGTTGCAATTCGTACATCTCATAACATACCTCGGGAAGAACCCTGATCACCATTAACAATCTGGTGGTTGTGAGTGGTGCCCTGGTTCTGGGCGGGGGTCGCATGGCCCGGGCCCAGCTCTCCAACATATGTTTGATGTGGAATCCCCCATCCGGGGATGGGAAACCCATGATCCGGTTGGCAAATACCAGAGCGGCCACTTTTCCCCCTATTGTACCTGGGACCAATCCTCTCTCCCCGTGCTGTATTGCATATTGGATAACCTCAGGCTCCCTGATGGGAAAATCCCGACCCCAACCTTTTGATGCTCAGAATTCCTGAAACTCCTTGACTGCCCTACCATAAGCAGCTTGGATTCGTGGACCCAACAATCCCTGTATGATAGTCTGTGTTGTTAGTCACCAAGGCTCCATAGCCCTGGTGGAAGGGGGTCGGGGGTAGACCTGGCTCCCGGTGCCAGCTCTCGGAAATGAGTTGTCTGGAATCGAGAAAGGGCATCAGCAATGCCATTATCGATCCCTGGTACATGTCTAGCTGTAAATAAGATATTGGACCTCAAACATGCTAGCACCAGTGCCCGGACCAGGCTCATAACCCTAGGGAACCGGGACGACAAGGTGTTAATCACATGGACAACTGCTAAGGTGTCACACCAGAACAAGACAGAGCGATTAGCAAACTGGTCGGACCAAACCAAGACTGCTACCACTATCGGTAACAGTTCCAAAAATGTAAAATCTTGTGTTATTCCCCGGTCATGCCAACTTTTGGGCCATGGGGCTGCGCACCATTGGGTCCTAAAGTAGACTGCAAAGCCTGATCCCCCAGCCGCGTCTGACTGAACTTGGAGGTCTGCCTGTAGTAGCAGCCGGGTTCTCCAAAAACTTACTCCGTTAAAGCTGGATAAAAATTCCAGCCAAGTGATAAATCCTTTCTCATTTCACCCGTCACCCAAATCCTGTGGTGTGGGGCAGTGGCCCCTCTAAACCTTTCATACAAACGGGATAGGAAAGCCCTCCCTGTGACTACCACCTGGCAGGCAAAGTTAAGACTGCCCACCGGGGACTAAAGCGCCTGCACAGTGATCTTTTTAGCGACCAGGCACACTTGTATTTTGATCCGAAGGGCCTGTAATTTGACTGCCAGGAGGCTGAATTGCTCGTTAACTGTATCCAGTTCTATTCCCAAATACGTAATTTTTGTATCAGGGCCTTCTGTCTTCTCCGGGGCCAACGGGACACCAAGGTCCTCGGCCACTTTGTGAAAAAACCGTAAAGCAGCCGCACAATCATTGGACCCGGGTTTACCTATTATGAGGACATCATCGAGGTATTTTGTCACCTCTCCTTCCTTCCACTGTTGTTTAAAGACCCATTCTATCAGGAAACTGAACCTCTTGAAAACTGAACAGGAAACCGAGCAACCCATCAGCATGGCCCAATTGAAGTAATATAGCCCTTCATATTGGAAACCCAGGAGGTGGAAACTATCCGGGTGTACAGGTAACAGGCGAAAGGCAGATTTCACATCACATTTCGCCATCATAGCCCCCCACCCCATTCTTCTGGCTTTTTTGACAGCCACGTCAAAGGAAGCGTATTTAATTGTGGTAAGTTCCTTTGGAATGACGTCGTTAACTGATCTGCCTTTCGGATGGGATAGGTGGTGTATGAGGCGAAATTCCCTGGCTGCCTTTTTTGGAACTACCCCTAGGGGGGGATATAAACAAATTTTGTATCGGGGGTTCTTTAAACGGGTCTGCTACCCTCCCTTCCTTAACTTCCTTCTCTATTTTACTTTGAACTATATGTTCCTTTCCTATTGTAGATTTTAAGTTGCGTGCAGTCCCTACTGGGTCTACTTGGTTGGTTGGTATCCAGAATCTCTCTTTAAATCCCTCAACTATATATGTTACTTCCTGTCTATTGGGGTGGTGGTGCAGTGCGCGCTCCAGCCGGTCAATTCGAACCGGTGTTGGCCCCCTGCCCAGCTCGGCCATTTCCTTGGGAACTGGGGCCTCCTTTTCCGCTGATCCCTCCCTGGGAAAACTTTCCTTTTTCATTCCTCTGCTTGAGCTTAAAGCAATTCGTGACTGGGTGACCTCCCCCTCCCCCCCTACACAATTGGAGCACCCGTTGCGAAACCTGCAGGTGGTCCTATTACATTTTCCTCCCCTGTTATACTCCCAGCAGGGACCCGCATTGATTTGGGTGTTCCTTCTACCCTCCCCCCGAAAGGGCTCATTGGCTGCTGCAACCCCACCTTTAACTAAGGCATGACTGCTTTCGGACAAGGGTGCCATGGTCACATCAACCATGCATTCCAACCATAAGTCGGTCACATGTGTGTCCCAGCGCATTCCAGGATGTAATGCTGCTCTGTGTCGGAAAGCCTCGTCATATCTTAACCAGGCCCCAGGGGGTCCTGTCACATATGCCCTGCATACTAGGTCGACATATTTATGGAGCTCAAGGCCATGCCCTGGGTCGGCCTGTAGCACCACTCTCAGGTAGACGGCGAGCACTGCTGTCCAGTTCGCCCAGTTCCTGTCCGCCTTGGGGCATCGAAACATCTCTTTATCTTTGGCATCCTCCCCCTCAGAATGATCCAGAATCAGGTCACTGAAAATTAGGACGTACACATCAATGTATTCCCCATGCCAGATTTTTTCCTTTGTTGCTGGCAGCAGGTGCTCGCCAAAGGGAGCGGCCACGCTACTGTAAGCCCCCCCTGGGGGAGGGGGAGGGTGAATTGGCGGGGCAGTAGATATGCTTGCCCTTTTCCGGCTGTTTTCCTCCCCCAACCCCACTTGCCCTGTGGCAGGAAGGGCAACATTTTGAGGATCCCTGCTATTCTGGGCCCTATTGGCATGGGTGCCCCCTCCCACTGATGGTGGAGGGGCCGGGGTTACCCACACCCATACCCCCATCCAGAATTCTTCTCTGGGGTCCGGTGCTCAGGGGGCTCCCGCTACTTCGGCCCCCTTCACCATCCTGATTGACCCCTGGCAAGGGGGGGGTCTGATTCCCTACCATGCCCGCGCCCACTCCAGACTTGACTGGGCGAATACCCTCTGTCCTGTGCTCTCACCTCATCTCCTCACCTTGGTTTGCAGCTCCTGTTGCTACGCTGGGCTCCCCTGAGCTATTTCTTCTTTGCTGCAACTGTCTCTCAAGGGCCTGTACTCTCCACCACAGTTCCTTGTAGGTGGGCTGTTCTTCCCCTTCACGGTTTTCCAGTCTCCTCCTGGTCGTTGGAGGCGAGTCCCCTGTCTGGAGAAAAGGAGAGACCCCCTCCCCTCTGGCCACTCTGGGTCAGCTACCTCCTCTATCCCATGCCTGACCGCCGGGATTGCTTCCTGGACTTATCCTCATCTGGTGCTGCACTAGGCCTGGTATCCCAAGGGGGTCTTGCACCCCTGTAGTTCTCTCTTCCTGGATAGGTGCCTCCTGGGAACCACTTGCATAAATTGCATGCAACAGGGGGCCTAGGCCCCCGGTCTGTCCCCCGTCCCCAGTAAGATCTGTCCTAGTGCCCACATCCTAGGCCTGCTCCCTGGGGTAGGGTGCCTGGGTTGTCTGGCCTTGCCCCCTTTGTTTCCTGGTCCTTGTCCCAGGTGTTGGGAGGCCTAGCTCCCCTCCTTCACAATCCTGCCTGTATCTGTTCGGGGGGTGGGTGGGGGGGTGATTGTCCTCCCGTCCCTTCTGGGTACCTGGGCCTCGAGGGGGATCTTTTGCCCAGTTTGTACTGGTGTAGCCTGGGACTGTATTGGGCTGGTGCCCCCAGTCCCTTCCCTGAGTCCAATCCCCCTAGACCCTTCGGGTCCTCCTGCACTTGCCTCCCTCTCTCTCAATTGGGCCTCACAGATCTGGAGCCTTGCCAGGATCTCAGCGGGGGTAGAGCACATGGGTTGTGAACTTGCCTCCTGCTCCTGTCCGTCCCTTCCGCTGTTGGCCCGGCCACTGCCCCCCGCACTCCTTTTCTTGGCTCCATCCCCCTTCTTCTTGTTGCTCCGGCCCATCTTTTACTACTTGCAGCAGCAGCAACAGCAGCTTTCCACCTAGCGCGCTCTTCTGCTGCTGCTCCTTTTGCCTCCTCACTCAGTCTGCTGCTCTCACGCAGCTGCAGGGGCACTCCCTTCTAATGGGGAGGAGCCCCAAACCCCGCGCTGCGCTTTGTGCAGGTGTGTCGGGCGGTTGCCGCAGCAACCCCAATAAGAACAGAAAGAGGCCGTCTAACCAGCCTCTCTCAAACGGCCATGCTGCCGTGCATCCCCGTGCATGACCCATTGCCTCTATTTTGTCGGCGACGGGGGACTTTTCCATCAGCCTGAATTTTTTCTTTTACCCTTACAGCATCACTAATCACAAGATTTAATATAATAATAATAAACTTTATTGCAAAGCCGATTAGGCCATTTCAAAGATTTAAAGACACACAGCAACACAAGATTTAATATATGGCTATAACACCAGACATGAACTTGTCCTGGCAATTCATTGTTCAACCAAGTTGAAGAACCATTGTATATTTCTTGCATATTTGTTGCTTCATCTGTTGCATTACCGATGCACTGAGTTATGTCCAAGGCATTTTCCTCCAGTACTTCTTTCAGAAGCTCAAGGAACTCTCTTCCTGTGGAATCTGTACAGTTGACTACAGCTAACAGTCTTTCCTGGATGCCTTTCAGTTTGCCCACATACAGAATTATAATGGAACATTGGTCCTTTGTTGAAATATCTTGTGTTGTGTCCCGCTGTACAGAAAACATGCCAGTTTCCCATACTTCATCTGCCAGTCTTCTTAATTAATGATGCAATCACCTGGATGACATTGTTTGCCATTGTTTTTGATATTAATGGTAATGAACCTCCATGCCCTTTACTCCCTGATCTGTGTGCCTGTTGACTTTTCTTTACTACTTTGTCTAAATGTCTCTTTAACAATGGATCATATTTCCTGAGCAGTATGAGCAATTCTAAAAAGTCCCCTTCGCCGCCAAATGGCGGCGACGGGACATTTGTTGCGTTCCCCCCCCCCTTCCTGGGAGGAGACGCAGAGAAGCGGGAAAGAGGCCGCTGCGGGGAGGCTTGTTAGAAAGCCTCCCCACTGTCTAAGGGAGTTGCCATGGCAACTGTCCAGGAGCGAGGCTGCACAAGCACACCTCGGTGGACTGGGAGCCCGCCCTTGTTAGAAGGGGCGGGTCTCCTGTAGCCGCGTGGAGCAGCATTCAGAAAAGGGAGGCAGTGAAGCAGCCCCACCCTCCTCCCCTCGAGCACTGTGGATTCATTCTGGTTGCCACTAGTGGAACCGAGGAGGAATTTTGACGGGCAGCCTAATTTGAGAGGACCGTGTATTTCGCCTCCTTAACAGTGTTTGAGTAGGTTTAATAGGTTAATTTGTATTAGAATGTTTGGCCAAGATAAATAATTAAATAAGTTAAATATAACATCAGGAATCGAATTAAATTAATTTGATAAGAAGGGGACATGATACGGCCTAAGGGAATTGGCAAACGAATAAGAGTTAACTAAGAATTAGGTTATATAAAAAAAATTGTCGCATTCAGCAGGGGTCCATATGCCATCATAGGATTAATAGGTAAGGTAGGAAGAAAAATAGAGTCATCTCCCTAAGAAATGGGGAAAGGACAAACAGTGTAATGCAGGGCACAGCATGCACTGGGGTCACTTCCCTGGGAGTGAGGTCTTAGCAGGCTCTGTAAAGACATGCACTGTCTTCGGGCCTTGCGGGCACTTAACTCCTTACTCGGCCCACAGTTGGGCTAGGCACCCCCCTTCGGCCACGTCACGTCGAAGGAGGGGATGTTTCTTGGTTATGGGACTGCCAACGGAGGGCACATCCGGGCAGTACCTTGTTAAGGAGTTTTAATAAGTTACATTAGAGTTGGCATACTGGACCGGAATTGCTTGAGGCAATTTGCCCACCGACCACCAGGTGCATTTATGGAAATAAACGAATGCGGCCAGATTTGAAACCAAATACTGTCTCTGTGTCTCATTGGGGTGCGT
>QEPC01014677.1:469478-479829 GCA_003113815.1 Sphenodon punctatus | reverse complement strand
CCCCTGGCAGCGCAACTACCCCTGCAATGCCAGCCCCCTACAGCCCCCATTCCCCTCCTCCCACCAGCAGGGCCAGCCTTACCACGGGACAGCCACCCCAGGCCCTGCTCCTGGGGGAGCCCCGCACACTACCGCCAGAGTTTGCCTGGCACCTGCCCGTTACACTGTGCTACCCTGCCCCACCGACCCCAACCCCCCTCAGCAGTATCCTGGGTGGGGAGAGGAGGAACTACCACTGCCCCTCCTGCCCAATGTTGCTGCCATGCTGCCGCCACCACTGTTTGGAGACCTTTGCCTCTGGAACCCCTCAGCAGAAGAAGGAAGAAACGCCGTCGCTGCATTTGTAGTTTAAAGCCGTGCACATGCTGAGGGAGGCCCACCATGTTTCCTAATCTGGAATGCTGATAAATGTAGTCCCAGCATTCCAGATTCAGGAAATATGAGGGTCTGACACCTACGTGCACATGCAGCAGGCCCTAGGCTTTACAGAACGGTCATTGGGGTGAGCCCATGCACTATTCACACTGAATGAGAGCGATAGTAGAGAGATAGTGGGGAGAGGGATGGAAGGAGATAAGGGGTATGGGGGAAGGAGAGAAAGAGGGTAGTCAGGAGAGGGGAGAAGAGAGAGAGAGAGAGAGAGAGAGAGAGAGAGAGAGAGAGAGAGAGCACATTCACACATTACATTAAATCAGCGCTTTTTTCTTTCCCCTGCATATTAGAATGATGTGGGAAAGACTCCATGCGCTTATTTAGCAATTCTTCCACTTGTTTTTCCAGCACATTGAAGGGCAGCAAAAAGCTACCTTTACAAGCGTGCATTTGAAATGACCCACATAAATTCCCTTGTCGGAATGTCAGTACTCCTAGTCAGTGTCATGTCAGTTACATAGCACCCCGCTTCCCAGCTCCGCTCCTTTCCCCTCTCTGGGACCCAAGAGCTGGGGAAGCGGGGAGCTGTGCAACTGACAAAACAGTGACTAGCCTAGTCAGTGTCATGTCAGTGTGAATAGTGCATGGGTTTATTTAAGCACATTTTGAAATTGACTGCATTTAGGAAAAGCAGCATTTTAATGTATGTGTGAATGTGCTCAGAGAGAGAGTAGTGACAGAGAGAGACAGTAGCAGAGACACTGACAGAGAGAGAGAGAGAGAGAATGAATTCCATAGTCAAAAAAACCTCCGATTCACAATTATTTATTTATTTATTTATTTAATATATTTATATCCTGCCCCTCCTGCAAACAGTTAAGGCTTTTGCAAATTCAACCATGCACTAAAAAGCATGGACATTGCAAGTTAAGGGGGGGGGACTGTGCATGCGTGCGCGCAACTAGCTCGTGGAATCCTGCGCTCCACTCCCCCGCTCATCTAAAACCTCGTTAAAAAGTTAAATCAAAGGAATCTAAAGGAACCATGGGGAAAACAAAGGGGACGCAGGGAAATCGAGCAGCAGCGGCTGGTATGGACAAATTTTGCCAAGTAAGACTGGCGGCACCCCCCCACCCAGACCGAAAGCATGGGCAATATGATGACGGTGTTCTGTCAGACAGGGTGGCAGCAACTAGAGGGAGATCCCCCTGGGAATCAGAGGCGAGTGAGTGGCGGTGAACCATTAGAAGAGGCGCGGGATGGGGCTGAGCTGATTGGGCAGTACGCCCCTGCACCTGGGCGACACAAGAGGGAGCGCCAGCCACACCCCCTTCCCAGGACATTTAAATAAGAACGCTGCCCGGCAGTGCCGGGGGCGCGCGCCAGGCCAGTGCGCCTAAGGGCTGCGCGTGCAAGGGCGCGCCCTTGTGCGCACTGCCTTAGGCGCAGGCCAGGCGGAGGGCTCTAGGTTACATTGAAAGCTAGCCTGCGGGGATGGAAAAGAAGAGAGGTCGGGTGGTTTCCTCAACCTCCCCAGATGGGGACTTGCCGGCCAAAAGCCTGAGGACCTCGGAGATGAACCCGGGGAGTGAGAAATATCGACTATATAATAGGGGACTTACTCCAATGGACCCGAAGAGAATTGCATCAGACCACGGGGAAGCCCCTCTCCAACAGCCAACTTTGGGTGAGGGAAATGCGGACTGCATAAGTGGCGAGGCTCCAACTAGAACATTCCTCATTTACCAAACTGGATTAATAGCCAAGACAGTGGAGGCTTTATTTGTTGGGATTAGGGAATTAACTAAATCAGTGGGGTTGGTCCAGCAACAGCTGGAGGTAATTACTAATAGTCTCTCCAAAAGTGGAGACCCCCTTATCCAGGGAATATCTAAGCCTCAGATGGAACCCCTAGAGGCTAAGAGGGGTTCTCAACTAATTTCTAAGTTGGACTCTTGCAAACAATGCCCTAAAAGATGGGCATGCCAAGAATCGGAACTTTTTATGTTCATTGGGAGAGATTATGATGGCACAGAACATGATTGGGATGATGTAGGGAAAATTGTATTTCACCTATCTTATTTGTTGGGGAAGCCTGTTAGACATAAAGATATAATTAAGCTAAAAATTTTACCCCCAAAAAATAAGTGTTATAAGCTGAGAATTAGGTTTTCCACACCACTTTGGGTAGTAGCCATATTTAAAGCTAGGAAAACTCTACTCCGGAGAGGGATCTCCATTGATAGAGTATGGGAGATAGAGGAGGACATTAAGCCCTGTTCCAACGATAGTCAGAGGGTTGATTTCATCTCTTCACCCAACAGAATCCCGATAAAACCCAGACAGAATCCTGTTCCTAATACTCTCCCAATAAAGGGTTTTGAACAAGAGGGGGAGATGCTCTGGGAACCACAGAAGATTAGGGTTCCCGGGGTAGAGTTGGAGAGGGTTAATCTAACCCAACCATCCCAGGAAGGGTTGGGTACAGAACAGCACCCGCCAGATTTGGCAACCGGGGCGTTGGCAAGGCAACCCTTGCAATTAGGCCCCCAACAAGTGGGAAGTAGTTTGGAGGGTCCCACGCTGGACGAGATAATTAGTAAAGCATTTCAGGGGAATATAGGACAAGATCTGGGGGAATATTTGATGGGACAAGGGTTGTCCCAAGTCCCAGTATCAGTCTGTGACAGGCTTCAACAGATGTCAACTATGGACCAGGATGCCCTCCATACTAGATTGTGCCAGGTTTTGGGTCTTATCCAATCAAACGTTTTTGAATTTAGGGCACCAAGAATGGAGAAGAATGGTAGTAGACCTAAAGTGGGAGGGGATGGTCTTGATTGGACCGCAATTCGAGCATTGGATCTAGAAGAACAGGGATTCCCTCCCCCCCCCCTCAGGCATTGGGGAAGGGAAGGGGAAGCCATAAGCAGCCCTTTATGGGCAAGCAGGAATTGGCAATAGAGGTCCATGCAGGAAGTAGCAACGTCGTGGTACAGGATATTCCAGCAGAAATTGAACTAGTACAAAGCCCGTCAAAATGACAGGAGGGACTGGATCCCACCTGGAAACTGGGCAGCGATAGTATCAAAGCCCACCTCCAAGGGGTGGATGAAGTCAATCATGGTATTACCTGTAACACTTCAGAGGAACCATGTTTTCGACTTCTATCTTGGAATGTTGCAGGTCTTAGAACTCTGACCCAAGATAAAGATAGCCTAGAGTTTCTAGAAAGCTATTATTTAAACTGCTTGTAGGAGACCTGGATGAGTGATACAGAGGATCTCTCCTTAGGGGGTTTTCAGATATTTCTGCATGGTGGAACAAAGATCGGGGATAGGGGTCGGATATCTGGGGAATTGGCCTTCCTGAGTACGCCAGGACGGGGAATTCAATTTTTGATAATTTCTTCATCTTGCCCTGAATATCAGATAGGGCTGTTACAGAAACAGAGGAATCTCCAAGGACAAATTATAATAATAAACATCTATATCCCCCCCACTATCGTCTCGGTATTACAGAGGTGAGGTATGGCAGGCTTTAGAGGACGATATTATTCGGATAGAAGAGCTCTACCCACGGGCTTGATTGCTTTTGGTAGGGGATTGGAATGTTCATATTAGCAGACGGGCAGATGACGGGTGATGGCTCGGACAGTAAATCCTGATTGGGGGAACTCTAGGGATACCCAAGATATTCCCCCTATCATTGGGCTTATCCATAAATTTAACCTGACTATTCTAAATGAAGATAACCTGTCAGACCCGCAAGAGGGTTTTACCTTTAGAGGCCCCCAGGGGAACAGCAAAGTAGACCTGATCCTGACGAGGGAGGTGGATCAGGACAGGTTTGGGAAAGTAGTTCTTGTCCCAAGGCCAGAGAGTGATCATTTGGCTTTGACCATCTTAGTTGGGGATCTAGAATTGGAGAATAAGAAGCAGGGCTTGCGAGGCACAATACGCGTTGTTAGGAAGATGACACCAGGGGAACTTATACAGATAGGGGCTGGGTTAAATTCTATGCCAAATGTTGTATCCTTTCTTGGAGAGAGGTTTGAATCATCTAAGGGAGAAGGTCTACTGTCATTGTACGAGGCTATTCTGGGGGACGTGCAAAACCTTCTGTTGGTTAGGATAGATGAGAATGAGACACGTATGCCATCTAAACCATGGTTTGATTTGGAGTGCCGGCAGGCCAAAAGGAATTTAATCCTATTGAAAAATGTCTGCGCAGAGGAACAATCTGACCAGAGCTGGGAGGTTTTTCTTAAGGGAAGATCTAGCTTATAGGAGGTTGCTTAAAGTTAAGAGACAGAATCATTGCCACCTGCAATGGGTCAAGATGGCAACGAGACTGTCAGTGGGGGACATGGCAGGTTTTTGGGCTGGTCTTAATCAAATATTGAACCCTAGGAGGATCTCTGGTATTTTTCCAACTGACCCGCAATGGGTGAGCTTTTTTAAGGACCTATACTCGGATATAGTTCCTACAATGGAAGATACCCCAATATTAGCAGTTGGCAACTCCTTATTTAAATGGCAGCCAGAACATTTTACAGTGACCAAATTGTTGACACTGATTTCAAAACTTAAAACCAATAAGGCCCCTGGGTTAGACTACCTGACTGCTGAGGTGATTCAAGCAGCCCCTCTAATATGGGCCCAAATCTTTTCCAAATTATTTTTAGCTGTCGCTTCCCAGGGTAAGCTACCAGTATCATGGAGAACTAGCATAATTATACCTATATTTAAGAAAGGTAATCGCCAAGATCCGGCCTGCTATAGGTCCATTAGCCTTCTATCAGTTCCGGGCAAACTCTATGCCAAGGTGCTCCTTGAGCATTTGGAAAAGTGGGCTAAGGAAGGGGATGTAATACCTCCTGACCAATTTGGGTTCAGAACAGGTTGCTCTGCTCTTGATTGTGGTTATATTCTGCAACATGTTATTCATAAAACCTATAAGATCAGGAGTGGTAAGATATTCCTGGCCTTTGCAGATCTAGCTAAGGCCTTTGACTCAGTGCCAAGGACTAGGCTCTGGGAGAAATTAAGGGCTAGTAACATCGATGAAAATTTGTTGTTAGCAATCATTAGATTATATACAGATAATGAAGCGAGAATAAGAGAACCTAGAGGAACCCGATTATCTGAACCTATTCCAATCAAAAGAGGGGTCCGACAGGGGTGCGTTCTCGCACCCCTTCTCTTTAATTTATATCTCGCAGACTTGAGTAACTATATGTCCCAAATTGATACCCACCCTCCTAGAGTGGGCAGTACAAGCCTTCAATTTCTACAATTTGCAGATGACATAGTTTTCATGGCCCAATCGGAGATAGGGATTAAAAGAGCTTTAGAAATTTTTTTGACGTATTGTGAGGTTAATGGGTTGACTTTGAACCTTTCAAAAACTAAGGTGCTGGTTGTGGGGAAGAGTGTAAGACCCCCTAGTTGGCAGCTGGGAAAAGGAAGGGTAGAGCTGGTAAATAATTTCTCCTATCTGGGAGTAGTTATCCACAAGAGAGGTACATGGAATAGCCACTTGCTTAGGAGGGCTTCTATTGCTAGGCAGGCTGTACATCCTTTGTTGAGAGCCTGCAGGATCTCAAGAGGTATACCACTCTCTGATCTATTGAAAGTGTATAGGGTCAAGATCCCTCCTACCCTACTGTTCGGTGCGGAACTCATTCCCTCTCTTAATACGCTCCCGCTTGAGAGAGTACAGAATCTGTTTCTCCAGCGGCTCTTGGGAGTCCCATCGGGAGTTCCGGGAGCCATACTGCGAGCGGAATTAGGTACTCCCTCTATCGATCTTTTGGCAAAGAAAGCTTTCATCAACTATTGGATAGGACTACTAAAGATGCAGGATGCAGCATTACCGGTACAATGTTTGAGGGAAGAACTTCTGTACCAAGGATCACGAACCTATCCATGGCTTTTATATTTGGGAAAATTAATTAATACCATAGGGTTTTCCTTTCAACACTTTCAGGATAAGCCTATCTTGGCCATTAAGTCTGAGATTCATCTTCGGCTCAAGGATATTGCTAACCAGGAGGATATGGCTAGAGTAAAAGCATGGAAAGTAGCACCTAAATTAGGGACCTTTAAGAACCAGGCAATATTTGAGCCATTTTTGGATATCCTGGCCAATTCAAATCTAAGGAGAGCATATATTCTCCTTCGCTGGCAAATGGTTAGAGGAACGGTAGTGGAAGGGAGATATGAGCATATTCCACGGGAGGCTAGATTATGCTCCTGCTATAAGCAGGAGGTGGAAGATGTAGATCATTTTTTGCTGAGATGCCCTTATTTTGAAGCTCTGAGGGCAACTTGGGTGGCTCCTTGGTTGCCCCGTGAACACCAAGTGCTTGATCCAGTTAGATATTTATTATCTCTTACCCAGAAAGAGGCCATCAGAGACTTGGCGATTTACACTCATTTAGCAGTCAAGAAACGGCTATATATTTACAAGGCGCTCTCTGGGAATAAAATTCAAGGGACAAGGCTGGATAACCAAATGGTGTAGATTCTTGAGGGATGGCATGGGGACCATTGGGTAATTTAGACCAGTATCCGTTCAGTTTTACTTTTACTATGGGACCTAGGAAGGGACAACTGTGGCAGCTGCCGTATTAAGGATTCTCCCCTATATTAGGGAAGATCCAGTGATTGTATTGGTGAAATGTCTTGCTATTAGCGTGACATATTGACCAAGAAATTAATTTTATTCTATTTTATTTTATATAATACTCAGATACCTGTGGGGTATCTTGCATGTATTTGTATGTATTGCATTGTATTTTTACGCTTGAGTAGTAGTTGTGTATGTTTGTTGTGAATTGCTTGCATATCACTGGGCCATGGCGAGAACCAGTGCCGTCAATAAACTTGAACTTGAACTTGAACGGTCAGACAGAGGCAGGGTCCCCAGAATAAGTGAGCAGGGAGGATAAAATAATGGCTGCGCTGGGGGACATTAAAGCAGGGTTAGCAGCAGCAGACCAAGCAAGGGAGCAGCTCCTTACGGAGATAGTCAAGCTGCAGCAAGCGGAGCAGCAAGGGAAACAAAAAATGGAGACCCTAAAAAATAGAATGGGTGAAACTGAGAGCAGAATATCAGAGATGGAGGCTAGGGATCTCAGTGGGCAAGACCAACAAAAAAGAATGTGGGACATGATCAGAGCGCTGGAAACTAAGTGCGAAGACCAGGAAAACAGGGCAAGGAGGTCTAATTTGAGATTTGTTGGTGTTCCAGAGGGGAAAGACACCATCCAATTAATCTGGCAGGTTCTAGAAACCTCTTTCCCTGAGGAACCCTCTATCCACAAAGCCAGGATTGACCGTGCCCATAGAGCCACGAGGCCGCAGCCGAAAGAAGGCGAACCCCCCCCACGTGCAATAATCGTGAAGTTCCTAGAATTCCAGATAAAAGAAAAAATCCTGAGACTAGCACGTAGGAAGGAAGCCCTGACATTTCAAGAAAATACACTTAGAATTTATCCAGACTATGCTGGAGAGACTATGATTAAAAGGAGAAAATGGGTAAAATATTTTGCTGAACTGAACAAACATGAACTCAGACCGCAACTATGGTTCCTGAACTGTATGACCATCCTATGGAGGGGAAAGAGGAAAATCTTTCTAGAGACTAAGGATCTAGAGGAGTTCCTCCTAAAGAAATTGAGAGGGCAGTCTGAACCCAGCTTGGAGAAGTAATCAAGATCCACATTAACTGTTTCATAAGGAAGCTAGGAAATAAGTATTTTTAATGCCTCAAGTATTTGACCCAGATTCCTGCTCTGGGGGCTGTTTTTGCATAGTATATGTTGTTTCTTTTTCAGGAACTTCTAACAGAGGCATGATTAAAGGGGGGGGGGAGGAGGGAACGGGAATGCAAGATAAATGGAGAGAGCATAATCAGTGGTTACACTGTGAGGGAGGAAAGAAATACTAACCACGTCCCCGTCTTGGAAGGGAGGCTTGTAGGTAGCACTCCCTTTGTATATAGTTTACAGGTTAAAAAATTAATGCGTGGATTCAGGTACAAAGGGGAAACAGGGGGCTCAAATTATAAAATGAGGGGTTCATGGCTGACTTGATTAGAGTGGTATCCCTAATTATTAGGGGTCTAAACAAACCTGTTAAGCATAAAAGGGTCAGACAGTTAATTAGAGGGGAGAGGGCAGGTATCTATTTTCTGCAAGAAACCCATCTTAAAGAAGCAGATGGTCACAGGTTTCAGGATAAATATTTTGGGGAAATTTACACTGCATGTAACCCACATAAAAAGAAAGTGGGGGTGCTCATAAGTAAGCCAACAAAGAACTTTTAAGTTGAAAAATGTTTACAAAGACAATGAAGGCAGGCTGCTTATAGTGGTGGGTGAACTAGAGGGTAAAGAAGTCACCCTGGTTAATATATACACCCCCAATGAGGGGACATATGACTTTGTGAGGCAGGCTTTGTTCCTGATAGAACAATATATGGAAGGGACATTACTGATGCAGGGGGATCTTAATTCATGCTGGGAGGAAAGGGATCACTCCAATAACAAAATCCCCAGGAAATGGCAGAGGAACGTGGGGTCTCTACTAAAAGTTTATGGTATAGAAGATGTGTGGCGTAATGTAAATCAGACAGAAAGGGATTCTACTTTTTACTCTGCTGTGCACAATACATATACTCGCATTGACTACTCACTCATGGCTAAGGGTGATCTAAAGGGGTGCAGAGCATGTTACATCAAAACAAATACTCTCTCTGACCACGATATGGTAATCACAGAATTGAAATGGTACGATAATGCCAATGTCCCACAAATGTCTACCTGGAAATTATCAAGGGGCTGGCTCAAAAATAAACTCTTCCTGGAGCAAACTCAGGAGGGGATTAAAGACTACTTTGAGCTAAATGCAGGGTCGGTAGAAAAGCAGGCGACCCTCTGGGAAGCAGCAAAAGTAGTAATCTGGGGGGAAATGATGGCCACTAAAGCAGCCCTATGCAAAGAGAACAGGGAAAGCCTAAAGGAGCTGTATAGGGAACTAAAGACTCTGGAAATATTAAATAAATGTAACCCATCAAAAAAGAGAGCGAGGAAAATCGTTCGAATTAGGGAGCAGATAAACCTGAAAGAAATTGAAAAAACAACAGCACAACTAAAGCAAATGAAAGGTTTTTAATTTACATACAGTAATAAAATGGGGGAAACACTGGCCAGATTAGTTAAACAACAATACAAAAAATCTCAGATAGCCTCCTTACAACTGGCTGATGGCACTAAAATAACAAAGGAGGCGCTGATCCTACAGGAATTTCAGAAATATTACCAGTCTCTGTATACCTCCTCCAATCCCGATCCTGGAAAGATAAAAGAATTCTTAGATGAATATAAACTCCGAAAATTAAATACTGACCAAGTAAGTTATCTTAATAGATCCATCGATAAAAAAAGAAATAGCAGAGATTATCAAGGGACTACCTAACAACAAAGCAGCTGGACCGGATGGGCTGCCGGCAGAATTTTACAAAACAACTGCAGGACTAGTGATCCAATATTTGGTTGGGACGTAGAATGAAATATTGAAAGACAGAATGCCACAATCATTTTATGAAGCCAGTATTACCTTAATCCCAAAGCCTGGAAAGTCGCTAGAGCACTGCGAGAACTATAGACCCATTTCACTCTTAAATGTAGACTTTAAAATCTTTTCTAAAGCTCTGGCAAATAGGCTGGCTGCCATCATAGGGGAATTAATAGACCCAGATCAAGTGGGCTTTATTCCCACTAGATTGGGATCAGATAATATACGCAGTAGAGGTGGGACCCCGGGCCCATTACCGGCTACTGGATTTACCGGTTACCGGTTCTCTGGAAACCGGATTCCCGGATTAAATCCGGTATACCGGTACCGGATTTATTTCATTGATTTCAATGGGGCGCTGTGTCCCCATTGAAATCAATGAAATAAATTAATTCC
>QEPC01014677.1:396197-433378 GCA_003113815.1 Sphenodon punctatus | reverse complement strand
TAGTCTAGTAGTCTGTCTATGTTACTGGCAGTTGCTGTGATAGTGATCACTGATTGTATTGATGATCTGATTTCTGAGTGGCAGCACTGTGGGAAAAAACCCTAATGCTTAAAAAAAATAAATGTGGCCGTTGGGGGCTACTGGTGGCCGTGGGGACTGTGGGCACAAAGTGTAGTGTACATACTGGGCTGGCATCTCCTGTGTAATGGCCTGCTGACAGTGACTTTGACTTCAGTGCCACTGCTCTGGACAAAAAACCCTATTTTTATTTTAAAGATAAAAAAAGTAGTTGGCCGTGGGGGCTGTGGGGGCTACTGGGCACAAAGTGTGGTCTGGTGGTACTGGTTGGTTAGCTTCATAGCTTGGCAGTTAGAGTCACTTGTGTTTTTACTTTTTTTCTTGTAATTGAATTGCAATTTACAGGTAATTTCAGTTTTACTTTTGTCTCCCATTGATTTAAATGGGAAAAGCTGCCCATTGATTTCAATGGGAAAAGATCTGGTACAGGTATACCAGATCTAATCTATGCAATAGAGGTAAATTGTGACTATCCTGAGTCCCGGGATGAACTTGATATTTTTGCTGCAGTACTTTACTGAGATTTTCTCATCTAAGTGCTTAGGGTTTGAGACTCTTTGGTATAGCTCCCAAGAAGATTGAAGTTACTCAGAACTGTGTGTCCAGGGGTTTTGTTTAATTGTTAATAGTTTGAGGTCTCTGCTTCTTTGTCAGTTTTAGTGGTGTGGGTTGTCAAGAAATGCCTCCCAAATCTAAAAGATTCCATCAGTCAATCACTCTAATATCACCACCACTCAAGCAGAGAAAGATTGACAGATTTTGTGTACCCTCTGGGGAGATTTCTGTAGATTCTGATCTCCTTCTCTCCAACTCTTATGCTCCCTTACAGGACCTAACTGAGGACTTGCTGGGACATTGTTGCTCTCTTGTTGGGACCCCTTCATTAATTTGTCAGGGTTCTGAGGATAGGGGGTTGGGCCAAAATAATATGTTGGGGACTTATAGTGACACTGTCTCAGGTGACCCTGGAATGGGAAGGGAAGTGCAAACTAATCCTGGGACTTACCCTTCCAAGGAGTAAGTTGGTTTTAAAAATCATATCTTGGAATATTGCAGGCTGGCATTCTAAACAGGGTGATGAATGTTTTAAGAAGTTTTTGCAATCTTTTGATATCTGTCTCCAGGAAACCTGGGTAACATTGCAGCTGGACGATGCCTGCTATTCCCCCAAAGGGTAGAGGACACCCTAGTGGTGGTTTGGCCTTCTTGATATCATTAGATTTGGAGTTGAGTTGTGAGGTGGTGGGAGAAACTGAAGGGTTTTCCTTGGCATTTAGGTACCTTCCCCGCCCCCCCTTCCCATTAACAGACTCATTCTTATATGGATATTTTCCCACTGGATCATGTTATTTTACTTGGGGACTTGAATGCCAGAATTGGTTCTAATAACTCTGCAGTTATGGATATGCTGCAAGTGGACCTAAGTGGGGATAGTCCGAATTGGAATATGGCTAGATCCTTGAAGGATCCAGTGGTTAATAGGGCTGACCAAATTTTGTAACCATTTGTATTAAATCATGCTTTGATGATTCTAAATGGAAATTCTTTTGGAGATTTAGATGGTAATTGTACTTTTTTGAGTGTTCAAGTAGGTAGTGTGATAGATTTTGTGGTTATCTCCCCTTCACTGAGTAATTGTATAAAACTCTTCAAGGTGGGTTCTCGGATAGAGAGCGATCATCTTCCACTTTACCTGCATCTACAATTGACAATTGACTCACCAGGCATCACAAATAACGTGAGCCTCTACACAGTCTGTAAGTTAAATTAACATTAAATTCATTGCATGCACACATTCCAATTTAACATAATGCAGAACTCATGTTATTGTCAGAGAAGAATTTCAATACTCTGACATCCATGATGAAAATCATGGAAATTTTCATGACAAAAAAGGAACATGCACGTTATTAAATCTCCCATAAAATAGAGAATAACGTGAAATAGTGTAATGTGTGCAAGCGCTCTTAGCATTTTGTTAATAAATGAAATTTTAAAATGGAATAAGCTGCCTTTGCTGAAGCTTTTGAAATTCATTTATGGAGAGGGGGGAGGGGAGGGAGGAAGAAAGTTGAGGGTAGAAAGTGCAGAAAATTTCCCCCTCTGAAAATATGAATTCTAAATACAAAGGGTTTAATTCACCTCTGTACTCCAATTGCTTTGTTTGGACATAAAGTGGCCTTACACCTCAGGTTTAAGTTGTCAGTTAAGGCAGATTTAAAGTTGCTTACTGGAGTAGCACAAAGTAAGCTGGCAAATCTGACTTCAAATGCATTCAGAACGGCTCTCAATTTTTAGACACTCAATTCGGGTACAAGAACTTCCTTTCTCTTCTTACTAATTATCTTTTATAAAGTTGCAACGTATTTTCTTTCTTTTTGTGTGCATGCAAAGTAATGAAATTCCTGTTCTGCCACAGATAGGTTGATGACACCAAACTGGTTAGGCCTATCTCGTTAGATAGGCCTATCCCCTATAAAGCCTTTGGGGAAGGAGTTGCTTGTGAAATCCTTGCAGGATATTGTGTAAGTCATAAGAATGCCAGCAGAGCTCATCATTGTATTACAGCTTTTGTAAAAGTGACTTGGATTAGTGTGTCTTTAAAGAAAAAATGTGCTGACAATGGCCGGCTGCAGGTGGAGCAGCAGCAGGAGTCCACACTTCAGAAAGATTACTGTGCCACCTCAGGCCAGTGCCCTAGGTGGCACAGTAGTCAGCAAGGTATCTACCAGGGGCAGCACCCCCCCGGATGTTTGGGGCACTGCCGTGGGGGACCCCCGCCGCACTGCCGTGGGGGACCCCCGCCGCACTGACAATGAAAAAAACCCAACAACCTTGCTGAGCGGCAGATTGGTGGGGGGGAGAGTGGCAGGGAAGCAAGCAGCTGAGGCTGGAAGCGCTGCTGAGAGCGCACCGCCAGCCTTGTCCTG
Organism: Sphenodon punctatus; assembly: GCA_003113815.1. NCBI lineage: Eukaryota > Metazoa > Chordata > Lepidosauria > Sphenodontia > Sphenodontidae > Sphenodon > Sphenodon punctatus. The sequence goes on along the minus strand of QEPC01014677.1, from coordinate 430,370 downwards.
ACCTGAACTACACGTGTAACTGAGGGAGGGAACAGTGCACATGCGCGCTGCTCCCTGCAGCCGCACGGCCCAAAGCTTCTCACCTGGGCACTTGCATCAAGTGCCCAGGTGAGAAGTTCCATTGCACCCATTAGGCGCAATAGAAGAAGGCTAGCCCCTCCCTCCACAGCATGTCCTATGCGTGCTGTGGACTGAGGGGCTCAGCCGCCAAAATCGCGTTTTCAATAGAAAATGCAGTTTGGATGGCTGAGCAGCTCAGCCTTTTTGTCCCTTCTGGGACCCACTCTCAGAGCCGCTCTGAGAGTGGTCCCAGAAAGGAGATAGAGTCTGACAGCAGCAGCAGCCTCTGAAGCAGGTCAGAGGCTGCTGCTGCTGTCAGAAGCGGCAGCGCAAGGTTGTTGGGTTTTTTTCATTGTCAGTGCGGCGGGGGTCCCCCACGGCACTAGGGGGGCAGTGCCCCAAACATCCGGGGGGGTGCTGCCCCTGGTAGATACCTTGCTGAATACCTGTAAATTTTAGTTCAATATATCTTGCAAAGGTCTATGAACTGTAACAAGGTAAGGATCCCAAGGGGTAAGTCTTCACAGACTCCAGTCCCAAGTACCCCAACCACATGGAACCTCTGTAACAACATCCTTTATTCCAGTCTCCAGTACGGTCTCATACACACAGGGGTCCAGGAAGTGGGCACCTCTCCTCCTAGCTCAGCACAGTTCCTCCTGACCAGGTAGCAAACCCAACAGCCTTTTCATTCCCTGGGATAGGCTACCAACTCAGTCACCTTCACCCTGTAACCTACTGTAGGGGTGTGCAGAAAGGGTCCATGTTGGTTTTCATTTTTTGAATTGTCATTTTTCATTTTCAATCTTTTTGTTATTTTTGTTATAGTTTTATTTTGTTTTTTTCATTGGATTCCCAGGGCAATCAGGTTTAAACAGACACAGCAAGTTCCCCAGCCCACAGTCCACCGATGCAGCACACACCATAGAGTAGCAGACTAGAGTGTCCACAACACTATGACATTGCCTGGGGCAATGGCCGGCTGCAGGTGGAGCAGCAGCAGGAGTCCACACTTCAGAAAGACTACTGTGCCACCTCAGGCCAGTGCCCTAGGTTTGACTGGCTCACTGTGCTGGTGGCACTCTGGGATGTGCTGGAGCGCCACCAGCAGGGCTGCCCTGGAGTAGGCACAGTCTGCTCTGCACCTGCTCAGTCTGCACATCTGGCAGGCCACCTTTAGAAAGATGGGATGCTCGGGGGTAAGGCAAAGCAGAGGCAGGACTGCTGACTAGAGATGTGCAGAAGGGGAAGGGGTTTTATATCTTTTTGCTTTCACTTTTAAAATTGTCGTTCTTCATTTTTGTCTTTTTTATTTCCTCCCTGTTATTTTTGTTATAGTTTTGTTTTAGTTTTTGCATTGGATTCCAAGGGGAATCACTGTAGGGCTTCCTAAGGCTTAGGAAGTTGTATTTTGCCTCCAAAGCACTTTCCCTCTTCCCCAAAGTTGCCAAGAGTGCCGCAGAGCAGCAGAAATATCACTGAGAGACTGGCACGTAACATGAGGGCAGGGGACAGAGCAAGAGCAAAAACTGGCAGGCAGCAGGCACTGGGGAGACCACTGAAGCAGCAGGCTCACAGAGGAAGGAGACAGGCAATGGTGCGTGCCCCAGCAAGGCTTCACCTTTTTGGAAGCAGAATATCAGGGAGAGATTGGCACGTAGCAAGCAGGCAAAAGATGGAGCATCAGGGGAATGGTCAGGCAGTGGGCAGGCTGACACTGAGAAGCAGCAGGGACTGGCAAAGGAGACATGTCCCAAGTCTGTTGCACTTAAACTAGCAGAAAGGCAGGACTTATGAGGCAGGACTTATGAGAGACAGGGAGGCAGGACTTATGAGAGACAATACAGACTGGCAGTAGCAGCAGCAATTTTCCAGATGAGCAGCAATTAGGCTTGCTTTGGCACCCCAAAGTGTGGTAGACAACACCCCAGGGGGCAGGATATATATGAGGGAGGGGGGGAGAATACTAATAAGAAAGCACTGGTGGCAAGCAGTTCTGGACATTTGGTACTGATCTTGGCACCACAAGGTGTGTCAGGGCATCAGCTTGCAGCAATTTACCTGTGGAGCAGGATGTGTGTGTGTGTGTGTGTGAGAGAGAGAGAGAGAGAGAGAGAGAGAGGAAACATTGACAGGAGCAGGCAGTGGTGGAGCAGAGGCAGCAAGCATTGGCACTGGCACCCCAAAGTCTGGCAGGGTATCAACTTGCAGAGAGCACCCCAGAGGGCCAGGGCTTGTGTGAGAGAGAAGTGCACTGGCAGGACGAGCAGCAGCAGGTAGGCAGTGCAAGGCAGACAGGTGGAGGAGGAGGAGCAGAGGCAGCAGGTAGTGGCACTGGCATTGGCACCATATAGTTTGTCAGGGTATCAACTTGCAGAGAGCACCCCAGAGGGCCGGAATTGTGAGCGCGAGAGACATATACTGGCAGGAACTGTCACGGGTGGCTGGCTGTGACAATATAAAGCTTTTCCAGTGACCTCCCAGAGCACCTGCAATTGATTCTGGGAGGTGGGAAGTATTGAGAAATCAAAGAATGCCATGCTCCTGTCTGGGATGCCCATTCACTAACAGAGACGTCAATCATGTCTCCTGGCTCCATGGTGTCTGCTCCCTCCTCGCCTCCCAGAAGGGGGGTTACCAGATTTTACCACCAAAATGGAGCCTGGCAATAATGAAAACAACAACAACAACAACAAAAACGAAAGCTTGGGGACAGTTTAGGTGTGCTACTGGTATACCGTGCACCTACCAGTCCAGTAGCCTCCCTACAGGCTCTGGTGGAGGCTGTGTCGGAGGTGGTGTTTGTGACGAAATGCAGTATGGGGCGCTATTGTTGATGCTCTGCACTATAGCAGATTACATTATGGAATGTCAGGGGAATGTTTGTTTATACCATGACTGTGTTTCATCGCAGTGCCAGTAGACAAGTTCCAGGCTTGTGTGGATGTGCATGGGATCAGCTGTTGGGGATCAGCAGGTTGCGTTATCAGCAGCCTACCCCCCTTCAATCATTCAATCTGGCAGAATGCATGGCAGCAATAGGAGTTTGCCCATGGAGTATTTGTATGATAGAAATCAGCTGTGGAGTAAGGCAATGAGGATAATGAGCATTTGGCTGCAGAGCAGGACAGTGATAAGGAATGATTGATTGGCTCAAGTAGGTGCAGTGAGGCATTTTGAGCCCAGTATGGATATATAGCAAGGAACATGCTGATCCCTAGGTCTATCTCCGACTACCAGCATTTATGCTCCATACGTTGGGTTGGTAGAAGCTGCAAGGCAGACGGTGAGTAACAACATCATTGGGGAGAAGCTGATAGGCGCCCTCCCTAGGTTGGTGGCTGTGAGATAAGCTGAGCTGCTTGTTTGACTCTTCTCCCTTTTTGCAGCTGGGGAGGCAGATAGCAGGGTTCAGTCAGACAATTTTGATTGCTCAAAGAGGTGGGCTAAACAAATTTTCTTCCTCCCTGGTAGCCACACATACAGCGAATGCAAGAGCGGGGAAAGGATTGGGGGATTCAGTATTGTGCCTCCCAGCAGGATTGCAGCACAAACCAGATCTGCAATGAGGTGAGCAGGAAGCAATAGGGTTTCTCCCGGTGCCAAGATTGTTTGCAGGCATTCGATTGGTTTTTTGGCATTTTTGCCAGTTCTAACAATAGCCTCCAGCTCACCCATTTTGTTGTCTGCAGGGGCAAATTACATTAGCTCTGTTTTGGGCTCGAGACAGCAATTGCATGCAAGAAGGTTGTGCACGTTGCGGCCCCACACAAGCCTGGTAGTTGTGCCAATTGGTAGTTGATTGTCCACTGAAGAAGGGGAAGAGTCCCCAAAACATGTTTGGACCTATTGCTTTCATGGATTGATCCAGTTTGAATTTATCAACAGCGAGTGTCTTTGGGACCTGTGGACTTATCCAATTGTATTCATCAACAGTGAGTGTCTTTGAAAGGACACGGTTGTATATGGGTGGTATCTACATGATAAACATGTTTATATGTTGATTTTGTCAACAGTGTATTCCTTTCAAGGGACACGTGTATATGATTTATATTCCCATGACACTTGTGGTGTTTTCATGACATGTATTTTATGGTTATCTGTGTCCAATAGTTGGAACATCGTGTTAAGTTCCACATTATTGTGTCATAGTGTGTTGTGACATACACAAATTGTTTAGGTATTTTGTTACATTAAACTTTGTTTTGTATATAAAGTTCATATTGGGACATTAATATTCATATACTAGTTTCGGAACAGTTCTGTGCTCTTTCTTCCTTGCACCTGCGCTGTTCCTTCATCTGTTCCCCCGTTGGGCTCTACACTTTTCATTCTAGGGTTGCCCTTCAGGCCCGCCCCCAGGGTCACTATTTTCTCTGCTGCACCCTCTCTGGGCTCTACAAATTCTATTCTGGGGCTACCCTCTAGGCCCGCCCCTAGGATTAATGTTTCCTTTGTTGAACCCTCTTTGGGCTCTACATTTTCCCTTCCAGGGCTGCCCTCTAGGCCCACCCCTAGGATTACTGTTCCCTCTTTGGGCTCTATGTTCTCCCTTCCAGGGCTGGCATATATCCCTGTTTCTTGGGCTTCTGTTCCCTCTGAGCTCACAGCCCCTTCTTCGGGCTGCCCACCCTGCTCTGCCGGGGAACTTGCCTCACAGTCAACACCACTTTGAAGCTGGCTACACAGGCTAGGGGTGGCTTCTGCATTTGACCCACCCTCTGGCCCTGAGTAACTTCCCACTTCCCTGGGAACCCCCTGTCAGCCTGTCTGGCTCTCAGGAGCTTTCACTGTAGCTGTAGCTGTTTTATTCGTTTGACTCCTTGAAATCCTACAGGGCCTCATAACATCTCTGCTGATCAGCATGGGAATCGTGAGATTGTCCATCACCCCGATATCCAGACATGCTACAGTGTCCCTCCATTGTATAGGCAGGTGGGCCACAGGTACTGGAAGAGATATCCCATGTACCCTTTGGACGTGACGGGTTTGCCCTGGCAGTATGTCTGTGGGAGAAACCAAGTTGGCACTGATTACAGATATCATCACCCCCGTATCTATTTCCCCAATAATGGTTCTACCCTTTATAATCACCTCCTCCCTGAGGTATCTGGGCGGTTCTTCAGGATTCGTGATCCTAGAGAGTTGTACGCGGTCCTCTGAGGGGTTCTCGGCTGGCTCCCCCGTTTGTACCATTGCTGCCCTATGGATTGGCTTGGGGGTGCTTTGCAACTGTGGGCAGCTGGCTTTCTGGTGGCCCAATGCCCCACAATTGAAGCATTATTATTATTATTATTATTATAAACATTTATATAGCGCCAGCCATGTGCCTGGCGCTTTACAGAACATAGAAATAGACAGTCCCTGCCTGTGGCTTACAATCTAAAAGACAAGGAGGGGGAGACAGGCACCCTTCGCATCCCAATTCGAATCGGGGGTATTTCCAAAATAGGGGTCCCTTTTTTTTACCCTTGGTAGGGACCCAGTTTCCCGTTTAGGGAATACCTCCCCATTTTCGGTGCCCTTTCCAATCCTTCCCAAAGTGGATAGGCTTTTTGTCCATCCCCTCCCTGTTGAGCAGCAGTTGATCAGCAACCTCTGCTGCTTCACTGAGATTTTTGGGATCTTTATCCTTCACTAAGTGTTCCTTGGGGCAACGATAATAAAATTGGTCTAATTGCATTAGTCCTACTACCTAGTCCCTAGTATCTGCTTTCGCTCCCTCCAACTACTTGCGAAAGGCCTCCCTCAACTGGGCCTCAAACTCGGCCAGAGATTGCCTTTGCTGGGGTGCCAGTGTGCAGAATCGCTTTCTGAAGTGGTCTGGCCCCAGCTTATAGCTCTTGAACACTGCCTCTTTAAAAGTGGGGTAATTGTTAGCAGATTCAATGGGCAAATCATCTAACACAGCAGACATCGTTCCCATTACCAACTCAGCCATATATCTCATAAACTCCCCCTCCCCCAGTTCCCTCCTACGAGCCTGTTTCTCAAAGATTCTCCGGAACACCTTTGGGTCCTCCCCCTCTTTGAAGGGGGTGAAGTCCTTGGGGGTCAGTTTGCGGGGGGCTCTCTCATTCGTAACATCTCTGCCTCATGTAGGCACTGAGCTTCCTGGGCCTCTCTCCTTCTGTTGTTCCTCTCGCTCCTCACGTTCATGCTTGCTTCGTTCATCTCACTCCTCACGTTCATGCTTGTATTGTTCCTGTCGCTGCTCACATTTGTGCTTGCGTTGTTCCTCTTCATACTTACATTGTTCGGCCTGGTGCTTGCATTGTTCTGCCTGGTTCTCCAGCTCCCTCTCCCTGAGGCGGTTCTGCTCACGGATCAGCTCCCGCTGCTCTTGGGTCCACCTGGAGGGGTTTGAGGGACAGTCAGCCTCAACATTCTTGCCCTGGCCACTCGAGCTTGCCAGTGCAGGATCCTGATTTCCATCCCATTCTACCAGGGCCTTGACTGTAGCAGCCTTATTCATGCCAGAGAAGTCAGTCTTTCTCCTCCTGCACTCCTCTCTCTCCTCCTCAGTCCTCTTGTTGTAGCGCTCTGCCATTTCTCTAAGCCCTGTCACATTGACCCGCAGCCAAATTAAAAGGACTCCGTTGCTTCCAGTTTATCTTTGAAAAACCTCCTTGCCTTGTGTGCACCCCAAAAAAACTGATTGGGGAATGCAGATTCCCTATCTGTGCGTGTTAAGCCTGGCTGTTTGTGGATTTGACCACCGCTGACACCATGTGTGACAAAATGCAGTATGGGGTGCTATACAGCGAAGCCACCCACCTTACTGGGTTACATCTAAAAATCACTGCCACCACCGGAAATTAGGAAACTAGAGGGATTCACACCTTCCCAGATATGTGAACCCCCAACATAACTCTGGCTCTTTGCCCACAGCTCCCCCAGCACCCCTCTTGTTGAGGTCAGTCACCCTAGGGTCGCTCTCCATAGGCAGAGCTTCAGAAAACTGTGTGTCTTGCAAGGACTCCCCAAAAGAGGGGGGGTACAAATCCTTCTAACCCTTAAAGGTGTCAGAGGCTTTTCCTTCCAGCTGCTGGTCCTTAAACTCAGGCATAGACACATCTGTTTTACAAAAAAAAAAGAGGTGCTTTATTTGACAAAAGCAGAAAAACAGGTTTCGCTACAAGGCTAACAGAAAAGGCTTAGGATAAAGGTAGAAGCAAACTTAAAGTAGAGTCTCAGATCTGGGGATTCTGGTGTCCCCTGGTTTGAGTAATCTCCTCCTAGAACTGAAGATAGAAAGGCAGTTGCTGGTACTTACAGGCTCCTTCTCATCACTCACACAGGCAGCAACAAGTGAGGCACATGTCTTAGCTGGCTCCCTGCCAGCAGTGTGTTGCAGTTTTGAAAGAGAAAGCCAGAGAGAGAGAGGAAGGGGTGTGTCCTGGCTTTTTAAGCTCGACCACGCCTCCCCTTTGGGAATCGTCCTGAGTTAGGGGTTTCTCCAATCCAGGTGAACTGCCTGAGCCCTCTGACCTGTGATGTCACTTAGGTGAGACATCATGGCGTTCACCTTGAGATACTGATCCCTGTCCTTGGCTTTTGGAGCATGCCCAGAACACTTGTCCTGTGACCTTGCATTTTTCCAGGCCCTGGGGATGCGGGGGGTGGGGTGGTTGATAGGGTGTAGCAGAGTGTTTGTCTAGGGTACTCTGGTAGGGAAACATGGGCATTTTGCCACAGTGTTGTGGTCTCCAAGGATGATAGTACTCGGGGACCTCAACATTCAAGCTGATGCAGTCCTCGGAGGGGGGGCGAGCATGAGTTCAGGCTACCATGGCAACCATGGGCCTGTTCCAGAGAGTCGACGGCCTGACACATCTTGGAGGACATACCTTAGACCTCATGTTTTGCACTGGCCTTGAGGCGGGTGGTCTGTTAATGGGGGAGATTACAGCTGTGCCCTTGTCATGGATGGACCATTACCTCCTACAGACCTCCCTTCTAGCACATGTCTGCCCCCAGAAGGGTGAGGAACCTATTAGGATGGTCCACCCCCGGAGGCTGTTGGACCCAGTGTGGTTCCTAGGTGCTCTGGGGGAGTTACCCTCTGACCTAGATGACCATCACATCAATGACCTTGTCAAGCTGTGGAACATCTTGCTGATGGAGGTCATTGATCAAATGGCTCCCAGGCGTCCGTTGCCCAGGCGGAGGCTCTGCAGACCTCCTTGGTTCTCCGAGGAGCTATGGATGCTGAAGCAGGCAGGGCAATGGTTGGAGCGACGGTGGCATCGTTCTCAGGCTGAAGCTGACAGATTGCAGCACAGAGCTAGTTTATGAGCCTATGCTGTGGCTATGCAAGCAGCAAAGAGGGAATTCTTTGCTACCCTCATAGCATCTGCAAAATCCCGTCCAGTGGAGCTGTTCCGGGTTGTGTGGGGGATGGTCAGTCCAGCCTCTCAACCCTGGAGTTGAGTCATCATCTTCCTGCTGTGACCTTTTTGTGGATTATTTTGCAGGAAAAATCACTCATATTCACCAAAACCTCAATGCCGCACTTAATACAATGGAGGAGGTAGATGTGATAGAAGCCCTGACTCTGGGCCTGGAGGAAGGAATCGCAGGGGGGTGATAGCTAGGTGCTGCGGCCGCCAACAGGCTGGGTGGTTGATGGGGACACAGACACAGCTGCGCAGGCCTGGGTCCGGTCCGCCGGCCGTGTAATGGCTAGATGGGTAGCTGCTAAGGTATCCAGCACTGGTACCGGTGGTGGGTATCACAGGTTGGAGGGTCAGCACCCCCACTTTACCGGGTTTGAGTGACTCAGTTTCCCTCGCACACAGCCCACTTGAATTAGTTTCTCTCTCTGGCTAATTCAAGTCTGCCATGGGGACATCTCCTTTGTCACTCAAGGGCCCGATCCTTCCCATTTACAGACTCTTTAATCTCTGGGTTCGCAAGAGCTTGAGGGCTCTTGTTGCTCACTTGTGTTCCAATGTTAGACACAGACACTTCTTCATAAAGATAAGAAGTAAGTTTATTTATTGCATAAGCAAGATAGTTGATACAGAGTGGTTACTAGAAAACAAAGGTAAATATAACTCATTCCTGATCTATACTAGTTGGGTTCCTAAATCAGCATCTTACCCTATAAAGGTCCATAAGTTTCTCTCAGTCCTTTGGTGTAAGCGACTGGGTCTCCAGACTTAGAGTAGAAAGCAAAATAATCTCTCTCTTAGTTCATGGTCTCCAGCCTGACTGGCAGCAAGATGGTGAGTGAGTTCCTGAAAGTCACTGAAAAGCCCCTTGCCCCCTCTGGGGTACAACTCCTTATATCCCCCAGGATGAAACTCCTCGTATCCTCTCGAGGCTTCTAGAATTCCCTTTGTTCTAGTTATCAGCTTTCTCTGTCTTTGCACGTAGGCAATGGCTGCCTGCATTAGCATATAAATGTCTCTGGCCACCTTGTCTGCCCCCCACCCCCATCTGGGCAATCAACAAAACTGTCTTTCCATTTCTTGGAGGTTGGTCACGTGTCACAGCTCTGATTTGAGTTTTACAGTTCTCAATTGTAACATTACATACATGTGGAACCTTTTGCTTTACATATTTACCAGACTTGTAGTCTACATGTAGGACCATGTTACATGTGTGTGACCCTATGTTCCTCCATGACAGTGGGGTCCCCCTGAGTGTGCATGTTATTGTTGGTACCATGCTGCCTGCTGATGAGTCCCCTGAGGAGCGGGCCATCCTGTTAAAGGTCTTGTCCTTGTGCGTCATGATCCTGGCACTGGTGTTCAAGCAATGGGCCGAGCTACTACTGCTGGGTCGCTGCTTCTACAACCATGGAGTACAGCGCAGGAGAACGGCCAACGTGTGCCGAGCTGCATCGGTGCGGTGGGCATGCAGGGTAGCTGTCTGCCGACAGTCCATGTTCAGAACAGCGGTGTCCCAGGACATGTGTCTGGTCCTGTCCCGGGGGCTGCTGAATGTGTATGGGTGCCGTGTCACTGTCCCAACGTGGAGGCTGCATTGGATGCGCTCTCGCACCAATGAATAGTGGGAGAACATGCTGGCCACCTGGATGGACGATGCATGGATGCTTCTGCATGAATCGTTCCCTGTTGGCCTGACTTGGGGAGCTCCTTAACCCACATCTCTGCCTTGCACTGTTACCCCGGAACCACGGCCCTTTCCGTGGCCCTCGGTGTTCCCATTGCTCCCCACACAGCATTCCCTCTGTCCATCCCTCTGTGTTAGCTATGCCTTCCTCCCGATGATCCAGTGGCCCGGCTTACCGGAGCTGGTGGGGCAGCTGGCATGGGCGGTTGGTTGCCTGGAGGTTCCAGGTTGGGCCGGGGAGACCATGGTTCCTGGAGGGGGGGGGTCTCAGAGGCAGCTGTGAAGGAACCTGGAGGGGTGCAGGGCGGAAGGGCAGCCCCACAGGCTGTTGTGGGGTTATGTGGGGGAGAGGGACCCAGTCAATGAGACCGGCAAAGGGGTGCTTCTGGGGAAACCAGGGTTGGCCGAAGTACAGGGGGGGACCTACACATGGGGGGGGTGCCCCGGTGGTACTCAGCTGCCAACCCTCCACCTGGACCTGGAGGGGACACGTCCCGCTAGGGTTCTCTCTGCAGGAGCCCCACTGCCTCCCCAATGAGGTCAAGGGCCCATGCGGAGGTCCCCTCCAGCACAATACATCCCCTTGTCCTCTCGGCTCTAGAGTTGCATCTCACAGTGGAGGGTGGCAGTCTGGCGCCTGTCCCACAAGTGCTCAGTGCAGGACCACGTTAGCATGGCTGCCAGTATGTCCTGGTCCCTTTCCCCCTCCATTCTTTGGACCTCCCTCATGAGGGCGAGCTCCTCAGCGTGCACCTCAGCTAATCTTTTGGTTTCCTCCAGCAGTTTCCTGCCAAGGTCCTCTCTCCTCCACCTGTCCTGGGCCCGCATCTCCTGATTCCTCTCGATGCTGCTGGCGGCAGCTCCCCTCGCCAGACCTGGTGTTCATCTGTGGGAGGGCATGCAAGGCCTTCTGAGTCCGTACTTGATGCCCTTAGTCGTGCATCTCTGTCGCCCCGGGGAATACTCACCCCCCCTCCCTGTCCATCCCTATGGCATCTGTTACTGGTCGGGTGGGCTGCTGGGGACCGTGTTCCCTCTGTCCAGCAACAGAGCTAGCCCCATCAGGGGGCGCATTAACCTGGGACCCTGTTGTTATGAACCCTCCTAGGGGCCTGTTGCTTGGTTCCACCCCCCTAGTGACCTCCCTCTGCATACCTCTCAGTGACTGTTTAGCCATGTGCCTCGGTAACCCACCAGTGATGGTCACCGGCCTGTCCCTGTCACGCATGGTAAGCGGTTGGTTCTAGGGGCTGCCCCTATGGCCAGCCTGTTAGACCATCACCCTGGTACCGGCTGGGGTGGCAGACTAACAGGCCCTTCACCCCAGCCCATAATCCATCCCTTGTGCATTGTGGCCTACCATCGTTGTCTTGGCGACCGACTCTCGGGGGTGCCTCCAGTTCCTCCTCGACCACCTCCTCCTCCACGACCTCCTCCTCGTCAACCTCCAGGGTGCCTTGAGCTGCAATGGGAATGTGGATCCATCAATCAATCCCTGGTGCCCGGCTTTGGCTCTGGTCACTGTGACCGGAACCCATCCCCCCTCCAGTCCGGTCCTAGCCCCCGGACCCTGGTTGCATTTCTACCTGGATCATCTTCCCCTGCATCCTGGGAGGCATCCCGGGTCTCTGTCCGCTCTGCGTGCGCCCCCCTTCCCCACAGCCTGGTGCCTTGTAGGTTTCATGGACGCACATGGAGGGCAATGTTTGCATGAGCAGGTTCCCGGGGTGCATCCTCTCCCTGTGTGATGGGGCCGTCCCCTCCCACATCCTAGTTTGCCTCTCCAGGGGCAGTGGTCTCCCCCTGCTCTGGGGGGGTCAGGCAGGGGTGTGTGGTGTGTGCCCACCACCTGCCCCTGGTGAAAGTGGTGCCGTGTAGGTGGGAGGCGACTATAACCCCGTCCATGCAGAGGAACCGGTCCAGCTCCTCCTGGTATTCCATTGTCTGCATGGCATGGCCGGACTTGAGATTGTTGTCCTTGATATGTTTATATCCAAACTGGAATGTCCTTTGCCTGCTGCATGCACTGGGTGACATCCCTATTGTACCCCTGTGCTGCATCTCCTGGGTGATGGCTTCATAGACATGTTTGGTCTTGTAGCTGTGCACCACGTCAGGCTGGACCTTTTTGGCCCCCCACATGTGTATGAAGGCCCTGGTCTCCTGCCTCGACCAAGGCTCCCCCTTTTGGGTGCAGCTTGTGGGGGGGGGTTCTACCAGCTTCGCGACTTGGGGCCCTCCCAGTAGCTGTGGTGACAGCAGAGCTGGTCATCTCCTGTTGGGGGTATTGCAGAGCGGTTAGCATCTGCCCCAGAGCCCCCCTGTACTCCCTTGTGGGGGATCCCTCCCTGCTCCCCCCGGGGGGCACAGGCACCTTACCTGGTTGTCATGGAGGTCTTCCTTGGCTGTCTCCTCAGTGGTGCATTGCTCCTGTGCCTGGGTGCTGCCTGTTGGAAATACATTCCTTTGGTTGCACCCCCCCTAAGCACCTCATCCTTTTTGTTTGCTAGAAACAGCAGGAGTAGCAGACAGATCAGGGAACCCTTCCCCCATCCTATCTGTCCTACTCCTGCCAGGATCAATTGATCAATCAGGTCCTCCCCCAGGAGGTTTCTCATCTCTTTGTGTCTGAGAGAGCTTCTTTCTTCCCTCTTGAACACACTTAGTCTTAGGACTTAGTATAGATGTAGGCCTTTCCTATCCTACATGTATTTCCTAATAAAGCTACTTAAGCTTAAGTATGCTTCCTGCCTGCTTATTGATGATTAGCTACTCACACTCCTCTGTAAACTCTGCATTGGGCAAATGGATGCAATGATCTCACAGTCCTTGCATTTCCAACAGGGTTATGGGCCCAGACACCCAAAAGGCAGCGCAGAGTGAGTAAAATTGAGTGCTAGCATTAATCTTAAAGGCAGAAAAGAAAAGAAAGATTTTAGTCTCTGTGACCATGGATTCTATGCTGAAGGTCTCCATTCCAGAGAGGCTCACTGGAGCAACAAACTATGAAGCTTGGAGTCATAATGCAAGGATGGCACTGGGAGGACAAGGCCTAAGGAAAATGCTGGAGTCCAACAGACCTACAGATGCAGGGGCAGCACAAGAACTCTGGGATGAGAAAAATGACAAAGCTATGGCAATCATCTCAATGTCGGTGAGTCAGCGTTTACATGTGTACATACATGACAAGTTAACTGCAAAAGATATGTGGGAAATTTTACAGAGACTGTATCAAGGGAAGTCAAATATATCAAAGATACAAATGCTTAAAAGACTTTGTAATATGAGAATGGATGAGAGTGAAGATTTTTCAGCTCATGTTAATGGCCTGCTTGAACTAGTCAGGAGACTGGAAAATCAAAAGCTGAATTTACCAGATGAATTGATAGTGGCATTTCTGCTGAACTCTTTACCACCAACAACTTTTCAAACAGTCTGTCAGATAATAGAAATGCAGGATAACCTATCTTTGGATGTTGTTATTCAGAAACTTGAGGAATTTAATATGGCTCAAACTAATGAACAGCCAAACTTTTCCTCACAGCTTGCCTGCAAGGCAGCTGAGAACAAGAAGCCTTTTGCAAATTCAAAAGGATCTGCAAGAGTTAAGTGTTGCTTCAATTGCGGGGAAACCATGCATCTCGCATATCAATGCACCAAGCAAGAAGTTCCCAGCTTCTCTGCAAAGAACAAAGGGAGCCATGATAGGGCTTTCAGCCTGGTTGAGGAAAAAGCATCTCAACTTAAAAATGTGGAAGGAATAGAATGTGAGACTGCTTCACATGATTTCTTTGTTGATTCTGGAGCAACTAAAAATCTTATAAAGGACAAAGACAGATTTATTGATCTGGATAGGACTTATAGAACTCCTATAAGATTGGCTAATGGAGAGAAAGTTTATTGTCAAGGAAGAGGCAGGGCTAAACTCATATGTCATCTGGGAAACGGTGAGGAAATGAAAGTTACCATTGAAGAAGCTCTATATGTCCCAGAATTGGATCATAATTTTATAAGTGTCAAGTATGCTGTACAGAAAGGTTTTGCAGTGCATTTTGAAGGGAAATATTGCAGAATTTCAAAGGAAAAGGAGCTTTTTATGCGAGGAATGCTGGATTCAAATGGCCTATTCAAGGTAGATTGCTTGCAACAGGATCAGTATGCAAATGCTGCAAAAGATTGCAGACATAAGAACTGTGAAAGCAAATGGCACAGAAGGATGGGCCATAGAAATGCAGATGTGTTGCATGCACTTCCAGACCTAGTTAAACATTTTAAAATGAACTCATGTGCAACTAAAGATGAGAGATGTGTTTGCTGTGTAAAAGGAAAGGGAACTAGGCCCTCCTTTCATCAGAGCAAGGAGGAAGCCACACAGCACCCCCTACAGCTCATTCATAGTGATATCTGTGGTCCTATGAAGACAAAAACAATTGCAGGAAACCAGTATGCATTGACTTTCATAGATGATTTTTCCAAGTTCACGTTCACTTACTTGATTAAAGAGAAAAGTCAGGTGCTGGAGAAATTTAAGGAATATGTTGCAAGAGCCAGCAATAAGTTTGGAAGATCACCTCAGATCCTAAGGTCAGATAATGGAGGTGAATATGTTTCAAAACAGATGAAAGAATTTTTGAAGCAAAAAGGAATTGAACACCAGACAACCATCCCGCATACACCAGAACAAAATGGAGTAGCAGAAAGAAAAAATCGCTCTCTCATAGAGATGGCGAGATGTATGCTTTTGGATGCGAATCTGCCAAACAAATACTGGGGAGAAGCAGTAATGACTGCCACATACCTGCAGAACAGGCTCCCAACCAAAGGTGCAAAAGCAACACCTTATGAACTATGGCATGGGAACAAGCCCAGTGTGGGGCACATTAGAGTGTTTGGCTCTAAAGCCTATGCTTATATCCCAAAGGCCAAAAGGACCAAACTTAACACCAGATGTGAAGAAGGGATACTTGTTGGCTATGCACAAGGATGCAAGGGATACAGAGTAATGGACACTGACACTGGAAATGTGAAGATAAGCAGTGTGGTCTATTTTGATGAAAATGAAAAGGGAAGCACTGATCAAATGCCAGACCTAATGAGGCCAAGTTCATCAAGACAGAAAAAGACTGCAGAACTGCAGATAAAAGAGGAAGCTGAAGTTTCATTTGATTTGACCATGTTCAATCAACCTGAACCAGAAGGGGGCACTGACACCAACACTGATGCTGATGCTGAAACTGAAGCAGAACCAGAACTGGAACCAGAAGATAACACTGATGCTGATACTGAAACTGAAGCTGAAGCAGAACCAGAACCAGAAGTGAGACGTTCTGAAAGACACAACAAAGGAGTGCCAGCAGCGAGATTCTCCTACGCGGCAAAAGTGGAGGAACCACAGGAGCCCTCAACATGGCAAGACATTCAAAAAATGCAAACCAGTGAGGCGCGCAAATGGAGAGATGCTGCCAAGGAAGAAATTGAGTCTCTTAATGAAAATAAAACATGGACACTCACAAAGCTACCTGAAAACAAAAAGGCCATTGGATGCAAATGGGTCTTCAAGACCAAGCATAATGCAGAAGGGGAAATCACGCGCCACAAAGCGAGATTAGTGGCCAAGGGATATTCCCAAAAATACGGCGAAGACTACGACGAAACCTTTGCTCCAGTAGTAAGGCACACCACAATAAGAACACTCCTCAGCATAGCAGCTGCAAGAAAAATGGAAGTGCAGCACTTAGACGTGAAGACTGCATTCCTACATGGTGATATCAAAGACGATATCTACATGCAGCAGCCACCGGGATTCAAAAAACCTGGGAAGGAGGAACTTGTGTGCAAACTTCAAAAGAGTATCTATGGTCTAAAGCAAGCAGCAAAAGCCTGGAACAAAAAATTGAATCAATTGCTCCTTAAGGAGGGGTTCATACAGGGAGAAGCTGACCCCTGCCTATACTCAAGGTTCAGAAATAAAAGGAAGACATACATTCTAACTTATGTGGATGATCTGATTGTATGCCATGAAAACAAATGAGATTTTGATGAAATCACCAGGAATCTGAACAAAAAAATAGAGGTGAAAGACTTGGGAGGTATCACTTACTATCTTGGAATACAAATAGAATGAGAAAAAGATGAAAGTTTGCTTCTCAATCAAAAACAAAAGATAAAGGACATTTTAGAATGCCTAGGCATGACAGAGGCTAACGAATTGGGGACACCTATGGAAGCAACTTTCCTAAGCCAGGAAGGCAACGACAAGCCCCTACCACAGGACAACCAGTACAGAACTGCAATTGGCAAAATGTTGTATGTAGCTACCATCACAAGGCGAGACATCGCCACTGCCGTAGGAATACTAAGCAGAAATGTAAGTGCACCAATCCAAAGGGACTGGATAGCAGTCAAGAGAATAGCACGGTACCTGAAGTGCACAATGCATTTGAACTTAAAACTACCAGCAATTGAGAACCCCAGATTGATGGGATATATGGGTGCGGACTGGGTCGGAGACCAGACTGACTGCAAATCTGTGAGTGGAAATGTATTTCTGTATGGAGGCGGAGCAATCAGTTGGACTAGCCAGAAGCAGTCATTTATCCACAGAAGCAGAATTTATTTCAGCCGCTCAAGCATGTCAAGAGGTAATGTGTCTACACAGATTACTAAAGGACTTTGGGATAGACGAACCAAAGCCAACTGAGATTTATGAGGACAATCAAAGCTGCATTCAGCTTACGAAAATGGAAAGGATAAAGCCAAGGTCTAAGCACATCAACACCAAGCATCACTATGTGAGAGAAGCGCAAGAAGGACTTGTTGAACTGATTTATTGTCCTACTGAGGAAATGATAGCAGATGTGCTGACCAAACCACTACCCAGAGACAATTTCCAAAGGCTACAAGAAGCATTGGGAATTGTCAGCAGTGCACATCAATGATTTGGTGCACGGGACAATGAGAAGGGGTGTTGGAAATACATTCCTTTGGTTGCGTCCCCCCTAAGCACCTCATCCTGTTCGTTTGCTAGAAGCAGCAGGAGTAGACAGACAGATCAGGGAACCCTTCCCCCATCCTATCTGTCCTACTCCTGCCAGGAGTAGGTCAATCAGGTCCTCCCCCAAGAGATTTCTCATCTCTTTGTGTCTGAGAGCTTCTTTCTTCCTTCCTGAACACACCTAGTCTTAAGGCTTAGTATAGATGTAGGCCTTTCCTATCCTACATGTATTTCCTAATAAAGCTACTTAAGTTTAAGTATGCTTCCTGCCTGCTTATTGATGATTAGCTACTCACATTCCTCTGTAAACTCTGCATTGGGCAAATGGATGCAATGATCTCATAGTCCTTGCATTTACAACACTGTCCTGCGGTGGGGGTTGCAACCGTTAGCTGTCGGCTACCCGCCCTATGCTCCCTCGGGTTGTTTTCCACTGTTGGCATGCGGGTCCCCCTTCCCCAGGTTCTTGGGATCCCCTCGCACATACCTCACTGTTGCTCATGCTCCCTTCCCCGTGCTGCATGGCTGCGCTGAGGTGGGGGCTGCGGTCGGCACAGACACCGCAGTCTGTCCCCGGCCCTGTGGCGGGACGGGTGTGCTGTGTTTAGCGGTGCTTCCCACATCCCGCCCCCAGCCTGTGGGGCTGGCCCCCCTCCCCTGAGTGTCCCAGGGTCCCTCTGCTTACCCATCCCACGTGAGTCATGGCGCTGGCTCCCTTTGTTTTGTCGGAGGCTTTCTTTCCAGACATATTGGGAGCCGGCACACCCATGTCCCATTTTGGATCCCTTGTACAGGCTCCCAGGCAGGCATCCAGCGTCTCCCTGGGTGTGTGTGTCTGCATATGGGGGCCCCCACATGGCCTCTCTGGCCATCTCTCTGTGGTCTCGGCAGACTCGTTCCCGTGGGTGTAGGTGTTTTGGTTTTTACATGGACGGGCAGGTGTTGAACACCCATCTCCGCCCACCTCCACCCACAGAGCATTCCGGCTCCTTCCTGACTGCCACGTGGGTGCTGGTAGGTGGGTCATGAATGCGCACCCACCCAGTCGTGAGCGTTTACACGGGCACACTCACACCCATCCAATTGGTGTTTATGGGTGTTCATGGGTGGGTGACGTCCATGTAAAAACTGTCTTAGAGCCCTCCCCTAAGGCTCTGCTGGCCAGGCACAGTCCTTTTGGAAGCCAAATAGAGGCAGAGTCCTCCCTGGCTCCATGTCTCACCTCAGTAACAGCCCCTGGGAAACAGCTTCCAGGCTCCTGGTAGTTCATCCTCTTACTGAGTTCCCAGCTCAGTTTCCTGAGCTCTGGGCTGGACCTGCCATGCCCAGCTCTACTGGCCCCCAATTAGCCCCTCCACTAGCCTAGTGTTAACCTGGCTGTGGCCCATTAAGGCACTGCCACAGCACCTAAGCTTGCCCAGCTAGCGCTAACTCAGCCCAGTGCTAATCTTCCTTAAAGGGCCAGGCTCCCTTCTAGCCTACATGCACCAAGTTGCTTAACTGAAGGAAGGTGGAGTTCTTATTTCCAAAATGTGTTTCAGGGACTGGAACCTGCATAAGAACATAAGAATGCCATATTGGGGTCAGACCAATGGTTCATCTCTGACAGTGGCCATCAGTTGCTTCAGAGAAGTCCACAACAGGTCATAGGATGAAAACAGACATGACACTAACTTCACTTTAACTCTACTTTAACACTTCTTATGCATGTTGCAGGGTTGCATAGGGCATGTCATGTCTGTTTTCACCCATAATGGAGTGAACCATTTCCTCCTATTTACTCATAGCTCCTGACAATCCGACGTCTCAGCCCCTGATCAGCTTGACTAACAGCCATTTGTGGACCTATCCTCTAAGAACTTCTCCAGTCCTTTTTTGAGTCCAGCTATGATAGTAGCCATTCTCTGGCATCAAGTTCAACATGTTAATTTTCTGTTGAGTGAAAAAGTACTCCTTTTTATCTATTTTAAATCTGCTGCCAAACAATTTCCTAGAGTCCCCTAGGTCTAATTTGAGAAGGGGTAAATATCCGCTCCCAATTTACTTGCTCCACACCATTCATGGTTTTGCAAACTTCTATCATATTCTCCCTAACCACACTGAGATCAACTATTACTGATAGTGGATGTAGTCTACTGCTACCCATTTCCTCAGGCTATAGTTCACAAATAGAATACTTTTCCCAATGTGGTCATCATATTAACTTTCCTTGGTCTGGAATTCTGTTGGAACATGTCATCAAATTAATTTCTGTACCGTCCACCGGGGAATTACAGTGTTTTTCCAGGGAGTGCGCATTTTCCAAAAATATGTCTCCCTCACAAGTATAAACAAATGATTTCTGTTGGTTTGGGTCTCAGTGCTTACTACTGCCATTAAAGATTTGACTGACCTATGGCCCATATTCCTTGAAGTGAGCAAACGGTTATGTTTATTTATTTATGCTATTTATACTAAAACATTTATCCTGCACCCTCCTGCACTTTGGCAGCTCGGGGCAGCGCAACTAAGTTTAGGAATGAAAGTTGCACCCTGTCTATGTAGAGAATGCATTTACATACTTAAATAGATGATTACACCCCGAATCCCATTATTGAATTAAATTCTCTCATTTCACCATACAAGATTTGCATGCATGTTTTTGTGTATGCAACTCTAATGTTCATGTGTACTTTTACATACAAACATATACTTGTTAAATTTTTATATAATGCCCCCCTGCCATGGCACTCAGAGTGCTTCACATAGAACTAATTAACACAATTTTTAATCCTTACAACAAACCTGTGAGGTAGATTAGGCTACTAGTAGCATAGGTTACCATGCAGCGGCATGCATATGTGTGTGGCAGTGTGGAGCTTGGGATCAGCCCCAATGATTCCAAGATCACTTCTTGAGTGGCAAGAGTTTATTTACAAACTTCCTTTAATAGGTATAAGTTAGCATTATTTTTCCCTATGTACATTCCTTTGCACTTAACAACACAAAATTTCATCTGCCATTTCATTGCCCAGATTGTGAAATCCCTCTTCACAGTTTGCTTTGGACTTAAATCTCTGATGTAATTTTGGATCACCTACAAACATTTTAATTCTTTGTTACTCTGTATTATCAGATTATGCAAGATTATCTTGATAATCAATACAATATTGAAGTTGTATTTTCCAGATTTAAAGGGTAAGCCCATATGAAATGTTATCCACATTGGGCCACCTTACTCCATATTAGCTCGCGATGCAGCTGGCCATCAGTCTAGCACTGTCAGATGTTCACCCAGTTCTGCATCAGGGACACAATGCAGCTGCTCCATGATGAATTCACTGGAAAAGGCCAATTATGCATTGCAGGCTACTGTTCCCCAACTGGGCCAATGTGGGGTAACAGACTGCCTCCTGTCTGGTCAGTCCATGCTGCTCTGCCACAAGGCGGGGTCCAAGGACTGGGTCCGGAGAAGTATGCTCACCCAAACCACCAAAAAGCTAGTACAAGGACCAAAGGAACGTGCTCACCGCAGTGACCAAACAGCTTATGGTGGGGGGGTGGGGCAGAGAAGCACACTCACCTCACCCACCCACCCCAATCAGCTGTTTGGCAGCTGGGGTGAGTGCGCTCCTCTCAAATCCCAAATCATCTATTTTGTGGCTGAGGTGAGTGGACTCCTCAGCCCCCCTCTCCATGAGCTGTTTTGCGGATGGGGTGAGTGCACTCCTCAGGCCCCCCAATTGACTGCTTGGTGGCTGGGGTGAGTGCACTCCTCCAGGCCCCCTGATCAGCTGTTTGGTGCCGGGGTGTGTGCACTTCTCCAGGCCCCCCGATCAGCTGTCTGGCAGCTGAGATGAGTGTGCTTTTCCAGCCCCCTCATCAGCTATTTGAATACCAATTAACAGGGGTGAGTGTGCTCCTCCTGCCCCTCCCCTCAGCTGCCAAACAGCTGATGGAGTACACTTCTCTGGGGCCCCCCATCAGCTGTTTGGTGGATGGGGTAAGCACACTCCTCCAGGCCTCCCCACACCCACCAGCTGCCTGGTAGTAGATACTCCTGCAAGCCCAATCCTACTCCACAGCAGGAGTCTGGGAGCCTTGCCTATGTGGGCAGCTCCTCAGCTGACTCCTGGCATGCAGGAACTTGTGACAGCAGCCCCCTTGTCCAGTTTACCGATGGGGGGCTTCTCTCTCTCTGTCGCCCCAAAGTGTTATGACTACGCTTGCCCTCCCAGGGGCAGGCAGGGAATCCTGCTGGCCCTGTTTCATGTGGCTTTACCCAAAGAATTTGTGGTTTTGATTGGTATTCATATAGGTAGTTAAAACAAGGGCTGAAACAAAATTTCATCCTTCTCGAAAATCTCATTGAGAATAGGCTTCTCAATGAGATTTTCTCGTCTTGATAATCTTGCAAGAACTGGGTGTTCTTGCGAGATTCTCAAGAACCTAAAAATAGCCAAAAATGGTCTCTGCATGTGCACAAATGGCTGCCAGGGCCGTTCTGCACATGTACAGACCATTTTAGGGGTATTTTTATGATATTGAATCTTGCGAGAATCTTGTGAGGTCTTGCCAGGGTTGCAAGATTCTTGCGAGAATGAATTTCATTCTCATTTCAGTCCTAGTTAAAACATGATGAACAACAGATCTCAGTTATAAAAAAACGTGCTTCGAAATGCATTATCATTACATTTGGTAGATATGTGTGCTGTGTAATAGCTCTGTTTCTTCTGTATTGTTAAATTTGTAACTGCTAGTTTACTTGTTTTTCCTTTGGCATAGCCTATGTCCAAAGTCTTCAAAAATGAATCAATTAAGAAATAGTAACAGTAAGGAAATAGAAAAAGAAATAGTAAGAAAAATAAGAGGCAGCTTTCATCAATGGGCAGATCTCCTACTTGTTGCCATACGTATTGCTACACAGTTACCCATATCCATTTTTTTAACCACTTGAGGGGAATTAATAACACTTGTGAAAAGATGGCTAATTCTACTTAAGAGTACACTTCTAAGGTATATTAGAAAATAATAGCTTTTCTTTCAGAAGCATGACTTTTATCAAACCAATTATACTCTTAATGCTTCCAGTCACAAGTGCAGTGCTTGTAATAAAAGAGAAACACAAAGTGGTTAAGAAATTATAGTGGATGCTATGTCGCAGCAAGAGGTCAAGTATTGCAAAGGTCACAATAATAAAAGTACCCAAACAATAGTCTACTAAAATAGTCTTTGCTCTATTTTATGGTATTTTCATATATATTATAAGATCAAAAATTCTTCAGTTTAAGGCAGGAG
Source organism: Sphenodon punctatus (assembly GCA_003113815.1). Classification (NCBI taxonomy): domain Eukaryota; kingdom Metazoa; phylum Chordata; class Lepidosauria; order Sphenodontia; family Sphenodontidae; genus Sphenodon; species Sphenodon punctatus. The sequence goes on along the minus strand of QEPC01014677.1, from coordinate 407,956 downwards.
TAAAGGTTTGTATAAATTAACTTGTGCTCTAAAATGCATGGAAATTGTAAGTTAATTTTCTCGCTTTAATTTGCGTGCCTTGTAAGCAGTAAAGACGTTGTTCAGTCTCGCATACTGTGCTTGTTTACAACTTAGGCTCCATGCGTCCATACTTTGCCTTGGACTTTCAGCCCCAATCCTCTTCAGGTTGGGGACAACACTGAAGCTGGGGACAGCAAGCCCCTCCTGCCCTATTATTATGAACTTGATCCCTGTCTCCACTGTAGCCACTATTTCTCCTTCATTTATAGCTCCCCTCTCAGGCAGCAGTTATCCCCCAAACCTTTCCACTGAATACACATTACTCATCTCTCAGGCTTCTTCCCCCATACATACCCCTGGGTGCCACATCCTCATAAACACACTGCCCCCCACGCCAGACTGACTGAGCCTTGTCACCTCATATACACCCTCCAAGCATGTGGTTGCTCATTACCCATACACATACTGCTCCCCACCCCTGCCTGTCTCCAGTCTTGTCTGCCAGTGCACATCCCATACCCATCAATCTTGTTTCCCCCCTCCCCATATGCAACCCCCAGTACTTAGATGTCCCATTTTCCCCAACCCAACTGAAATCACATACAAAAAACATACTTACACTTCACACCCATCCCGGACTGTCCCTGATATATACCCCCGCTCATCACCTGGGTACCCTCTCACCATACAAACATTGCTCCCCACCTCTGGCTGCCCCCAGTCTTCTCCATGAATATATCTAACCCATCTCTCAGGCTTGTCCTCCAGTATACACTCCTCCCAGCACTGTTATAAATTGGAACTGTTCTCTATCAATCCTACCAGGGACAGGACTTAGACCCCTGGCAGGGAGCTCCAATTTCGGGATCTGGGCAGAGACACTATGAAACAGATTGCAAAAGTCCTTCAGCTAGACAGATGTTTATTCAATATAGAAGAACTGAGAATAAAGCAGTAATATAGTACCAGCAACACACTTGCATGTGGCATTTGCCTGCACCTACTCTAACAGCGAGCACACACACATAAATACATACATATGAGTTCTTACGTGTCAGAGGTCTCAGGTCTGGTCTCGAGAGGAGAGGCAGGGCGGGGGCCCAGGAGAAGCAGTTGTAGGACTTCCTAGATAGAAGTCCCAAAAGGGGACAATCATCAAGCTAGCCGATGCCCTGATAAGGGCTAGCGGACAAGCATCACGAAAGGCAACTTCTCTGTCTAGGGACTGGCCTTTTATGCTGTTTCCCTTATGAGTTATTCAGAGCACGTGGCTAACATTTCCACGTTAAGAAAGTTCCTCCCCTTTGCTATTCAGGTTTGGGGGTCCTTCCCTGTTCGTCACTGTTTGGGGTTTGGCATGACCAGATTAGGTCCTGACTGTCCTCCTTCCGGAAGAAAGACATGACCTTAGGTCATAGATTCCCCACACCCCTTCTCTGAGGCGTCTCTCTGTCTGATCAAGCCATTTTCCCTTATTGCATTGCTTGGTTCTTATCTGCAACCTTGTTCTGGGAACGGACAGTTCTTACTAGTTCTGTTCTTACTGGGGCCTTTCCTTTTGTTGATGACAAGAATGTATCCCTGTCAGCATATTTCTCTCTCCTCCTGCCAGCCTGTTTCTTATAATATGCATTTTTAATAGTTCCTAAGCTAAAAATTACTATAAACATATAGCAAGCAAATAAAGCATATAGGAAACTCATAGCATCCTTTCAATAGTTACAGATGTGTACAATATTCTTTTGGTTACATTTCAACAAAGAATGAGTTACAATGACATTCAATGTCTGTTCTGGCACATTTGTGTCAGAAGAAGCACTTCTGCTTTGGTTACATTGTAGCAAGGAAATTAGCATCTCTGTTAGGCCCATGTCATATCATAACAGCACCTGTCTGCCCATTGCTAATACATACACCTCCTTCCACCCCTGCCTACCCCCCCCAGCCTTGTCTATGCATACACCCCCCCATTTCTCAGCCGTGGCTCCATAAACACTTCCCCAGAACCTGGTTGCCCCCTCATGATACAGACACTTCCCCCACTGCCCAGCTGCCCCCAGACTTGTGTCTCTGTACACATCCACATCCATCAACCATATTACCTGCATATACAGCTCTCCAGTACTCAATTGTCCCATTCTCCCCAACCCAAATGAAAGCATAAAGGGGCAGCAAGCTTCCCCTGCTGTCCTCAGCATCAGTGTTGCACCCAACCTGAAGAGGAAGAGGAGTGGGGCTAAAAGACCAAGGCAAAGTGTGGGTGCATGGAGCCTAAGTTGTAAGCGAGCACAATATGCGAGACTGTACAACACCTTTTTTACTTACATGGCACGCAGTTAAGGCAAGAGCCTTAACTTACCATTTCTATGCTTTTTGGAGCATGGTTGAATTTATAAGAGCCTTAATTCCTCTCTTAAACTGAAGGTTTTTTGATCCTAGAATCGCCATGGTTTCTGAAAGGGGAATACACTAAATTCCTCTTCTACAACAGTACCAATGTGGAAAAAATAGACTTACTTTGGTCTGGCCCCTAACATGCCCATGAACAGATTAAGAATGCTTCCACAACCATGGTCTCATTCTCTCTCTCTCCACTCATGGTGTTTATATATATTATATATATTATTTATTTATTTATTTTTTAAAATTCTTACCCCACCCATCCTGCCACAAGCAGCTCTGAGCAGCTTACAATTCAACATTAAAAACACTTAAAACACTCAAAAACAAGAAGGAATTAAAATATTCCTAACCACCCAAACCCATTCCCCCCACTGGCAGGGAGATCCGGGGCCAAATGGGCCTCCACTGGCAGGGAGTTCCATGGCTGTGAAGCAGCCACCGAGAAGGCCCTCCCCATCATGGTCCCCTGGCAGACTTGGGGGACCTCGAGGAGAGCACCCCCCGATGACCACAGGGGCCGATCCAGGACCAGGGGTGTGAGGTGGTCCCACAAATAGGTAGGGCCTGGTTCATTAAACATTTAAAAATAATTTTTACTTTTTAATTGTTTTTTTCATTATCTAACCTATCACAACCTATAATCGAAATAACCTATTTACCAAATCTAAGCTATATTAACCTATTATGTAATCTAACCTATCTTAATCTATAACGTATTTACCTATGTATCTTAACCTATAACCTAACATAAATAAGATTTAATAAAATATAACTATTAAATATGCGGGGATGGGGGGGTGCGACACATTCATCTTTGTGCACACTTGGCAGAACTGGACATGATGGTAGAGGTGGGAGTTTGGGCAAGCCCTGAACCCTGGAAGCCTCTACTGCAGCACAGAGCAGCTGCTCATGCTCCACTAGGGAAACCCAGTAGGCCTCCCATGCTACCTTCTGGCCCTGTAGAAGGGAACATTAGCTGTGCAGGCAGTGTACCGTCTGTGACAGGTCTTGCCACTCTCTGACAAGACTGTCATATACTGCCTGCAACTGACCAACTGCTGCCCATGCAACCAAATTCCCTCCTCCATCTGAATTAGGGTATTGGGCAAGGATGGTGCCATTCCTGGACCAGGTGGTGGATGCTGGAACTCAACAGGTGGAGAAGTGTTGTCCCCTCTGATAGTTTCAGCACCCCACACAGATGAGAGTTCCCACCTCTGGCCTTGATGGTGCCTTGCCAAAAGTGCTGCTGCTCAGGGTTTCTCTAAGCACCCTGCCTTGTGCTTCCCACCTCCATGCCATGAACCCGTGTTAGATGGTAGTGTAATGGACTATGCTTTCAGAATGTTGGACAAAAAGGGATGGGAGGGGGTAGGTTGGTAGGAGGGGAGAATGTTAGGAGGGAATCAGTTGTGGGGGGGCTGGGAAGGGAAGGAGGGGATTTCTAGGGTAGGCTAGGTATAGAGTAGGGTAAGAAATCAGTCTTGTAAAACTAAGAAGTTATGCCACATATTCAGTATTGCATTGAAGCATATTAACCTTGTTACCGTTACTGTTACAAAGAAAATAAAACTCATTCCTGCTTTGAATGCTACCACTGAGGCTCAGGTGTTCCTGATACATGTAATCCCCATTGGCACCCCAGATGGGACCAGAGTAAGCGAGGTAAGTTAACACATGACAATTATTGGTGGCAGCGGTGGGATATTTTAGGACAGCAAAGCAAGACGTCCATAAGAGTTTAGGTTCTTATTAAATCTCGGCCACTATGAATGTAGATGGGGTTGAAGCTGCTGGTGATTGGAGAATTGTTGAATTAGCTGTGATAAATCGACCTGTGTTTAACCCTTTTCCATATAATGGAGAGGGACAAACCTGGACTGATTGGTTTGAGCAGTTTGAACTGGCAGCCGAGGTAAATGGCTGGACAAAGGGTGTAAGGGTAAAATTCTTGGGTCTTTTCCTTCAAGGGAAAGCTCATGAAGTTTATCCTGGATTAAGCCTCCAGGTGAGGCAAGACTATTATCAGGTGGTGGCTTCTCTCAGGGGATGTTTAGGGCCAGCAGTTTCAGCTGAATGGTATCGATCTATCTTGCTGGCCCGCAGGCAAAATAAAAATGAGTTTCCTCACGAGTTTGGGTGTGCTATGAGGCACCACGGAATGAGGGCTTACCCTGACCTGGCACTTGAAGTAAAGAATGTGTTTGAGGGACCATTTTGTGGAACACATTTTAAGAGGGAAATTGAGGATGAAACTTCGGTTAGCTAAGCCCCCTACTCTGGATTAAGCTATGAAGCTAGCCAATGAGTTGGAATTAGTGGGGGAAATGGAAGTCCTTAATGACAAGGAATCACCAACACAGGTGCATTCCCTCAGTGTGAAGGGACAAGGCTCTCTTCCTGGTACATCCTCTGAGCATACATTGCAGGTGTTGTTGACTGTGTTAAAAACAATGATGTGGGTGTGCTGAAAACAGCTGGACAGGAGTATAGAAATATAGAATATTTTAAAAAAAACTCTGAGGAGGACAATGAGAGTTCTGGGAGGATGAGGGAGCAGTCAAGAAAGAGGCTGCTGGGAGTGTGGCAGGTTGGGACATTTTAGGCAGGAGTGTCCCCGAAGGAGGGAATGGAAGCCACAGGGAAAAGAAAACAGGCAGTAGAGAAGGGACCCTTTGCTGTCAATGAAGTGGAAGAGTCCCCTCAGGAAGTCTTTATAGCCAGGCTCAGCAGGGTATTATTTAGAAGGATATGTGGAACACTTGCCTGGCAAACTTTTGATTGATACTGGGGCACAAATCTCTATATTACACGAGCGGACATGGCAGAGGTTAGCCGCAGGGAGAGACAGAACATTACAGTCAGGTGAAGTGATTGTAAAGGTGGCAAATGGCACCATATTGCCTATTGAGGGGATCATTCGGGTGGTTCTGAATTTAAAAGGGTTATATTTGACCCAAGAGTTTTTAGTCAGTTCACAGCTCTCTCAAGATGCCTTATTAGGGATTGATTTCCTTCAAGCATATAAAGCTTAAATCAGCTTTGCCACAGGGACTTGTCAGCTGCTCGGGAAGAGATTTCCATTGAAAGCCTGGCAGTCTGAGGGTGAAGTGCTGCAAGTGGCAGTGGATCAAACTGTAGCTGTTTCCCCAAGGACAGAGATGCTTGTGAAAGGAAATATAAATAGGCAAACCTTCAGTGGGAAGGAGGAGTTGTTAGAAGCCTGGCTGCAGCTGCAGGCTGACGTGATGGTTGGGAGGTCTGTTAGCAGAGTCCAAGCTAACCATGTTCTGGTTAGAGTGGCTAATGTAATTTCAGCGCCTCAGACCTTATATCGGGGCACTGTGTTAGCCACTTTTGATACGTCAGTGACAGTGAGTCCCACTGAAACTCCTATAGTACTACAGTGTCAGACTGAAAGGCTATTGCAAAATAATTTGCTCCCAGAGCCAAATGGGAAGTGAGTCAGATCATGAAAGAATTTCAGTCTGAAAAACGGCAGTTAAGTCTAGGACAAATAAAAGCAGCACAGCAGGCTGATGTTTTCAACAGAGGGGGTCATGATCTGGATCGTACCAACTTGGCACAGCACCGCATTAATACACAAGGTCATGCACCTATAAAACAGTGCCCTAGGCGGGTTCTTGTGCATTATATCAAGGAATTTCAACAACGGCTGCTCGAGATGAAGGAGAGAAGTATTATTCAGCCGTTAGTTAGCCCTTGGGCTGTGCCGGTGGTTTTAATAAAAAAGAAAGATGGCAGTATTGGGTTCTGCATTGATTACTGGTGGTTAAATGAAGTGACAGTGAAAGATGTGTACCCTCCCCCAAGAATAGATGACACTAGACCTGTTAGCTAAGGCACAGTGATTTTTGACACTAGATCTGGCCAGTGGGTACTGGCAGGCCAAAGTGCAAACAGGAGACAGGGAAAAGACAGCTTTTTGTACCCGACAAGGGCTATATGAATTTAATGTGATGTCCTTCGGACTCTGTAATGCTCCTAGACCATTCCAAAGGCTCATGGACGTGGTGTTGGCCGATCTTCAGAGGACCACTTGTTTGGTCTACTTGGATGACTTAATAGTGATTGGGCGAGCCTTTGAGGAGCATGTTCAAAAAATATGCGCTGTTCTGTAGCATCTTAAAGATGCTAATTTAAAGATCAAGCCTGATAAATGCACCGTTTAGCAAAAAGGTGCACTATTTAGGGCATGTTATCTCCACAGACGGAGTGGCCACAGACCCTGACAAAGTGGAAACAGTGAGAGTTTGGCCTATTTCCCAATCATTGACTGAGCTCCGCAGTTTCATGGGGTTAGCCTCGTATTACAGGCGGTTCGTGGAAGGGTTTGCCACAATAGCTAGCCCACGATTCTGGCTAATGGGAAAAAGGGCCAAATTTAATTGGCTCATTAGCTGTGAAGAAGCTTTCTTTGAGCTGAAGAGGCAGTTGACATCTGCACCTATCTTAGCTTACCCTGACCCTACACTGCCCTTTATTTTCGATACAGATGCTAGTGACATGGGCATTGGGGCAGTGTTGTCGCAAGTGATTGAAGGGCAGGAACGGGTCATTGCCTATGCTAGTTGAACTCTAAATAAGGCAGAGCGTAAATATGCCACTACATGAAAAGAGCTTCTCGCTGTGGTGAAATTCGTGAAGCACTTCTGCCAGTACCTCCTTGGGCGCAAGCTTACTCTGTGAACCGATCATAGCTCACTGCGGTGGTTGCATAACTTTGATGAACCAGAAGGGCAGCTGGCTCGCTGGTTAGAGCAACTGTCAAAGTATGACTATGACGTAGTGCACAGGCCTGGAAAATGACATGCAAATGCAGACGCATTATCTAGGAGACCTATAGGGAATGAAGGGAAGGGGGGTAGTTGTTGAGACAGTGTGTGCAGTAACCGCGCAGGAGGGGAAGGCAACAGCAGAGATCATGGGGGTACAAACACTTGCAATACCAAAAAGAGGACAGCAACATTAGTATGCTAAAACAATGGAAAAAACCAGGACATTTGCAGTGGCCCGATGAGGCAAGAAACTATCTGGGTCTGGCACGCTATAAGTATATGTGGCCAGATCTATATGTGCATGGAGAACTGTTAATGAGAAAGAGGGTGGATTCCTGGGAGTCATCTCTCAAAGGTCAGATTGTAGTGCCTCTTGAAGCTGTAAGTAGAATTTTGACAGCTTTGCATAACACGCCCACCAGCAGACATCTGGGGGTGGAAAAAGTGACTCTCAAAGTGAGGGACAGATATTTTTGGGTGGGCTGGAGGAGAGATGTAAGGGAGTGGTGCCGGAGATGCTTCATGTGTGGCACTCAAAAAGTAGTGGGAGCTGCACCCAGAGTACCAATGGTGTCGTCCCAAGCAAAGAAGCCCTTAGAACGTATTGCCATGGACATTTTAGGGCCCCTGCCCGTTACTCCTCGAAATCATTGTTTTATTTTGGTGGTGTCTGATTATTTTTCTAAATGGGCTGAAGCCTATCTGTTGCCCAATCAGGAGGCTGCCACAGTGGCTAAAGCTTTGGTGGAGAATTTTCTTTGTTTCCATGGGACCCCTTGCACCATTCACACAGACCAGGGCGCAACTTGGAATCTCAGTTATTTAAAGAAATCTGTGACTTGCTCAAGATAAATAAGACACGAACAACAGGATATTGCTCTCAGTCAGATGGGCTAACTGAACGGTTTAATAAGACATTGGCGGATAAGCTGGCCTCTTTTGTGCACAATAATCAGCAGAATTGGGACAGTTTACTACCCTATGTGTTGATGGCGTACAGAAGTAGCATACAATCAACCACAGGGTTCACACCCTATAAAGTCCTGTTTGGACGGGAAATTTGTTTACCTGTAGAGTTGCTGAACGGGGCCAAACTCCAAGGGTTTATATGAATGTAAATGAGTATGTGCAGCAAGTGAGGGGATGTATGGGCCACAGTAAAAGAGGCTGTACTTAAGCATCAACTTTGGGCCACGCAGACTCAGAAGGCACAGTATGACCTTCAAGTAAGAGCACAACCTTATGAAAGCGGAGAGTTAGTCTGGGTAAGAATGAATCCCTTAGAAGGGGGCAATGCTGCAAGTTTAGGAGAAAGTATAAGGGGCCTTACAGGGTCATTAAGCCCATGTCCTCAGTTCTGTATGAACTAAATGGCAGGGATGCACATACTTGGGTCGTACACTACAATCGCATGAAGCTGTACATACATCTAATAGGAGAAGTAGTTGCTGAATTGGATCCTATTGCTGTGATAAGACCCAGATGAGCCCAAACGTTTCGACCACGCAGAGCTAACTTTCAGAGAGGCAATGGTCAGAGTGATTCCTGGAGTCAGAAGATCGAGGCGGTCACCAGTCCGGGTGACTGAGATCCTTGGCCAGCTGCAGAGGATGAAAGAGTGGCTGCAATCTGGAGAGGAACGGGAATGGAAGGCTCGACCGAGAGAACGAAGCCACCAAGCAGTAATCATTAAGTTGCAGAACCGGTGTCAGCATTGACGGAAGAGATGGACGGTAACTATGGGGGGGATGGGAAACAGAGCTGAGTTTGACTTGCCTGCCCGATCGGTGTGACATTGAAGACCTCCCCTGTGGTTAAAAGACCGAGTAAAAACAATGTGAGGACACATTCTCTTTAAAGTGGGGAGTGATGTAACGGACTATGCTTTCAGAATGTTGGCAAAAAGGGATGGGAGGGGGTAGGCTGGTAGGAGGGGAGAATGTTAGGAAGGAAGACAGTTGATTGAGGAGAGATTCAGTTGTGGGGGCTGGGGCTTGGAAGGGAAGGAGGGGATTTCTAGGGTAGGCTAGGTATAGAGTAGGGTAAGTAATCATTCTTGTAAAACTAAGAAGTTATGCCACATATTCAGTATTGCATTGAAGTGTATTAAACTTGTTACCATTACTTTTACTGTTACAAAGAAAATAAAACTCATTCCTGCTTTGAATGCTACCATTGAGGCTCGGGTGTTCTAATAGAACCCGACCTGGGGTGCCAATCCCTATGGGCACCCCAGATGGGACCAGAGTAAGCTAGGTAAAGTGTAAGTTAACACATGACAGTAGTTCCCCTGTGCATCGCTGCAGTGCAGCAGCTGCACCATACCTTATCCAGGGCCGGGGGGGAGGGTGTGGGGTGTTGCAGGGGAGATGAATGAAGTAATCCCACACTTTGGATGAGCACTCCCTTTACCCTCCCTGCCCACCACAGCCACAAGCCCATCACCCCAAGATCTGCTATCATCCTCCAAATTGCCCATACCCCAGTTCCCAAACACCCCACTGAATATAATCAGTCTGTCTGTTATCTCTGTCACTGCCCTAAAGTAAAATGAACAGACTTACAGAATCTGTGCCAGCATTCTGTGTATGTGACATGGCAACTATGGGTCTGTCCCAGATGATTAGTGGCCCCACGCATGAGAGGAGGCATGTGCTTGACCTGGTGTTCTGTTCCGGCCTTGAGGTGGGTGATCCAGTAGTGGGGGAAATTTTATTTTTATTTATTCATTAAAAATTTCTATCCCACCCCTCCAGGCCACAGGGCAGCTTGGGACGGCGAACAACAAATCAAAACATTAAAACAAATCACAATTAAAAACCCCATATACATTAAAAAAAAAAAAAAAAAACCTCGCCAAAAGCCTGGCGGAACAGCCAGGTCTTACACAAACGTCGAAACGACAGGAGGGTAGGGGCCAACCAAGCCTCCTCTGGGAGCAAATTTCACAGCATGGGGCAGTCACCGAAAAAGCTCTCACATTAGTGGCCACCCGTCTCGCCCAGAGAACCTCCAAAAAGGCCCCCCATGGACTATCTCAGGGATCACACGGGCACATGGGGAGTGAGGCGATCCCACAGATAAACAGGGCCCAGGCCATGCAGGGCTTTAAAGGTCAGAACCAGCACCTTGAACCTGGCCCAATGCTTTATAGGCAGCCAGTGCAGAGCCTGGAGCACAGGTGTCATGTGTTCCCTGCAGCCTACCCCAGTAAGGAGACGGGCCACGGCATTCTGCACCAGCCGCAGCCTCTGGACCAGCTTCTCGGGCAGCCCCACATACAGCGCATTGCAGTAATCCAGCCTTGAGGTGATGAAGGCATGGATGACAGTGGCGAGGTCAGAGTCTGAGAGATATGACTGAAGCCGCCGGACAAGATGTAACTGCCGAAATGCACTTCCTGCCACGGCCACAATCTGAGGGCGCTTTTAAACGAGGGGTGCTGAAGCGCCTCCTGAACGCCACGTTAAAGCAAAGCCGTCAGAAGTGACGTTCTCCCCGTTGCCGGCGGCTGGCGACACAGGGCTTTGGAACGGTGCGTTTTTAAGCCTGATAATTGAAGTCTTAAGAACGCGCCGCTCCAAAGCTCCGTGTCGCCAGCCGCCGCCGCCGGTGGCAATGGGGAGAACGTCACTTCTGGCGGCTTTGCTTTAATGCAGCGTTCAAGAGGCGCTTCAGCGCCCCTCGTTTAAAAGCACCCTGAGATTCCAGGCTGAGCCATGAATCGAGAAGCACACCCAGACTCCGTACCTGCGAGACCATGGGAGGGTGAACCCTCCCTAAAAGAGGAGATTCAACCACTCCCAGGCCCCCCAGGCTCTCACCCACCAACATTACCTCTGTCTTGTCAGGATTCAGCTGCAGATGGCTCAGCCTCATCCAAGCCCCCACAACCGACAGGCACTGGGAAAATAAAGAGACTGTATGGCCTGGGTTGATGGAAAAACAGAGGTAGAGCTGAGTGTCATCAGCATACTGATGACACTGCATGCCCTGAAACCCTCTCATGATCTTCCCTAACGGCTGCATATAGATGTTAAACAGGAGGTGGGACAGAATGGCACCCTGCAGGACTCCACATGTGAGGTCCCGGGGGGAAGACGTACACTCCCCCAAGACCACCCGGTGAGTTCTCCTAGTCAGGAATGAACGAAACCAGTCCAACACCTCGTCGAATGCAGCCGAAAGGTCTATCAGGACCAGTAAGGTCTGATGACCCTGGTCCAACGTCAGACGGAGATCGTCACCCAAGGCCACCAATGCAGTCTCCGTACCATACCCAGGCCGAAACCTGGACTGAGAGGGGTCAAGGAAACTGGTGCGGCCCAGATGTTCCTTGAGCTGCCGTGCCACAGCCCGTTCAATAACATTCCCTAAAAAGGGAAGGTTAGAGACCGGCCGATAACTGGCAGGAACATCAGCATCAAGAGATGGTTTCTTGAGCAGGGGCCTAACCACAGCCTCCTTCAGGCATTCAGGCACTCTGCCCTCCCAAAGGGATACACTAACCACCCCAGCCAGCAACGGCTGTAG
>QEPC01014677.1:380129-395464 GCA_003113815.1 Sphenodon punctatus | reverse complement strand
TGCCCACATCTGCCTTGCCTCCTCCCTCCGCTCCTTCAAATCCCTCCTCAAGTCCCACCTTTTCCTTGCTGCCTTTCCCAATGCCTGCCACTTTCCCCGTACACTTACTGTCTGCCCTCCTCTGCAGACTGCTGCCACCAACCTCTTTGTAACCAAGTCAAGCATATGCACCTGAGACTCCGCATCTGCTTGAATGTTTGTTTGTCTTCTCCCCTGTCTCTCCCACTGTCCCCGCTCCCTGTCTCCCCCCCTTTGTCTTTTAGATTGTAAGCCACAGGCAGGGACCGCGTCTAGTTCTATGTTCTGTACAGCACCAGGTCACACGACTAGTGCTATATAAATGTTTATAATAAATAATAATAATAATAATAGATGTGACAGGCTGCCATGGAAACCAAGTGACCACAGCTGCCCGGAGTAAAGCAGTTTACCAGGAGAACTTTGTACACACAAAAGTTCTGGGAGAAGTTCTACGAAGTTCAAAGATCCGGCTGTTTAAGATCCGAGTGAGTGATTTAGACACAGAAAGTTCAGGATGTAACAGCAAACATCCAGGAGAAATGTGTGTGTAAAAACACCCATTGAATTTTCAAGATCTAAACTTAGGAAACGAATGTACAATTTATTTTCTGACCTCTACACCTACAGACAGATAACTTTAAACACTCTTTTCCCTGTCAACAAAATGAGGTCATAACCCCCAAAAAAACACTTCTGCCTCCAGTTGTCAAAACCCTATAATTCAGCCATTTCTCACTCAAACTGTCTGAAATGTTGAGAACTTCTACCCCTCAGCCAAGTGAGCCTCCCTAAAGAATTTCAGTTATAGGATAAATCATCTCAATTTTATAACAAGTCAAATTTTTGTTATTTTAACTGTGTGCGCAACCTGCCTTAAATGTAGAGCCCCTCCTACAGCTCTCTCTATAAAAATAAATGTAGAATACCAAACATAGGATAGTGTGTGTGTGTGTGTGCGTGCGCAGGTGTACTATCCTACGCATGCTCAGCCTGTAGTTCTACTTACTTGCCTGAGGAAGGGCTGTGTGTTTCAAAAACTCATGCAGCCTCCACTCACAGGTTGTGTGAGACAAACTGGATAGACGGGCTGGTGTTCCTCCCCATCGTGCTCTGCACCCCACCCTTTCCACCACTGAGACCCAGTCGTTTCCCAGACTGCGCTCGGTGCCCAGGACTCTATAGTCCTGGCAGACCGACATACACACGGAGACTGTGCACACCCTATCAGATAGGAGGTAGTCACAGGGGCGTACATTCGCCCACATCAGCCAGCATTTGCCCATGTAGTAGATTCTGCATTTGCTGGGATAATGCTGTAAGTGGCGGCCATGAAGCGGGTGGGTGGCAGGTGAACATCAGCTTTTTATCCCCACACTCATGCCTCAGAGATTGGGATTGGCATCTCCAGTTCATGACCCCTCCTGAGCTTAATTTGTAAAAAATGTATTGTCAGAGTTCAAGCCTTTCTCATAAGCCTCAGAGTAGGGAAGTGAACCCTAGACTCCAGCTAGCAACTCAACTACTGGAAAACATGTCTCATTTCATTAATGAAAGCCAAATAACCATCCAGATTTTTTCTGGCTTTAATTTTGGACTCTGAAATGACCCTTTCCCATCTCTTTTGCATTTCAGGATGCACATGCCGACTGGCAACATTTCCCTGGGCTGAGCCCTTTCAATGTACTTGTTAGGACCAACGATCCTCCCACAATTAAGCCCCGAACTCCTGACATTGCCAAGAAAGGCTTTACATTGGCCCAATTCAATGGTAGGGTGGCCAAATATGTCAATTTTAGAGGACATGAAAAATACAGGTTGCAGGGCTGCATTAGAGCCAATACAACCAGTATTTCTCATGTGTCCTAAAATTTGCGTATCAGGCCACCCCAGCCAATGGTAACGCACTCACTGATGCTTACAAGACAGGTGCTACTCAAATGTGCAAATTTAAATATCCTGCAGTCCTGCAACTTGTATTTCTCATGTGTCCTCTAAAATTAGCATATCTGGCCACCCTGTACTTAGGCAATCCACCTCCGGGACTAGCTCCGTGGGCACCAGGGTCCTTGCGCAGGCCAGGGAGCAGGGCGCTGGGCTAGCCTAGTCCCCGGGGGCCTCCTCTTTCGGGTAGTAGGGGCTGTAAAGCAGAGGAAAGAATGGACCCTGCAGCCAGACGCTCATGTCTTCTCCACGTGCTCCTGGCGGTTATTCTAGGCTCGGGCTTGCCAAGCGCCCCTGCTCCTGCCATAAACACAGCTCGCCTCGCGCGCTTCCCCTATCCCTCTCATTGGCTTGGGCGTCTGGCGAACGCGTACGGCGCGCTAACCGACCGAGTGCCCCGCGCGCGTCCTATGCAAGTCCAGGGGGTGGAGGCGGCGGTTGAACAGCCGCGTGTGTCTGATTCTAATTCGCCTACCGGGCGCGAGCTTGGGTGGATGACGTCATCCGCGCGAGGCCAATGGGCACAGGCAGAGGCGGGAATAGCCTGTGCCCCCCCCCCCATCTCTGCCCGTGTTGGGCGGAGCCGGCGGTGGCTGGGCAGTGATGGCGGACGATGGGGATGGGAAGCTAAGGACTGAGGCGGGGAATGCTGGCCTCGGGGCCGCAGAGGAGCCGCCCGCACCGGTGGTGGCGGGGGGCTGGTTGGTAGGCGGCGAGATGCTGCTGAACGTGGGGCTGCTGGCGCTTGTGTTGCTGGCGGCCTATCGGCTCTACCTGCGCTGGGGGAAGCGGAGCGGGCCGGGGGGCGCGGCCCAGCACAGCCAGGCAGCCGCCCTGCCTCGCATGAAGCGGCGGGACTTCACCCTGGAACAGCTACGCGAGTACGACGGGGCCCGCACCCCGCGCATCCTGCTCGCAGTCAACGGCAAAGTCTTCGACGTGACCAAAGGCAGCAAGTTCTACGGGCCCGGTGAGGAGCAGCGGGCGGGCTGGCGGGACCGTCCGCCCCCTGGGGCGCCTCCCACCCCGGGCGGGCGGGCGGGTTGGGACACAGACCGGAGAGGGGCGTGAGCGTCTGGCTGGCACGCAGCCCTCCCCGGCTTCTCTAGCTATCCCGGTGTGCCCCACCCCGCGGAGAGTCGGGTTGGGGTACGCGTGCCTGCCCGTGGACGCTTATCTCTGCGCGCGGGCTGGATTTCGGGGTGCGTGCGTAGGAGGATGGGGTAGGGCCGAGAGAGAGAGAGAGAGCGAGCTCCTTACAAGAAAAACCCGTTTTTAAAACTGGCAACGGCTCTGGCTCTCCTCTTTGCCTTATCTCAGGCGCCCAGCCCGTGAGGCTGTTCGACTTTGCATCCCGATGTGCAAAGCGGACCCAACTCCGCTTTTCAGCCACCTTTAGATGTCTTGCCTCCTAATCAGATTGTACTGACTAGAAACGCTTAGATTCTCTAAAGAATGTAGCTCTTACTTTCTGGAGATGTTGAAGTGGGAGTTGTCGAAGTGGCAGACAGGTTGATGATGCCTACTTTCAACTGTCCAGGGTAGCTGGGGGAAAAACAGAAACCTGCTCACTTGGTGTTTCAAATGATCTCTTGTACTGTTATGGATCTTTTCTAATGGGGATAAAGGTTAGAAAGCATTCACTTATTAAACTAGTCTCCTGTGAGTTTTATATGTTGAGTGCAAATACAGAGAGTAAAAACAAACAGTTCTGCAATGGTTCTATGTTTCTTTTTGAAGCTGTTGTCTTAAAACATAAAAACATGGTGTGCTTTCACACAGTTGCTTGCCAGCTAAGTAGATAACTTTATCTTCTGTTTGTTTTTTAGTCTTAGGGCAATTCAGAGTCTAAAGGGATACTATTATAATGATTAAGCTTTTAAACAAAACTCCATTAAATAAGGCTGTGTTGAAAAAACATGGTACAACAGAGTGTAAATAGCATCTCTGCATAAAAGGGAATGGTACCTGCTTAAAAAAGAAAATTTGTAAGCTTTTTTTTTTAAATGACATTCACTGTAGTTACACTTGAACTTCAGTCACAAGCATGAAACTGGCTAGTCAGTTTCCTTTCTGCTTCTTATCCACCAATGGTGATGTGCTGCTAAGAAACACTGCTGAAAGATGTGTAAACGTAAATTGGTACAATAAAAAGACAGTAGAGAAGAAATTGTGAGCATACATTGCTTAACTCTTAATTGGCTAATTGTATAACTAATGCATTGTAACCAATTGCATATGTGAGTCCGGTCATGATTCTCCATGCGATACCATGAGTGCTAGTGATTAGTGTATACGTGAATCCTATTGCTAAGTGAACTGAGGCTCAAGTCAATACTAACTGTCGGATCTCATGGTATCCCACAGAGAATTGTGCTTTTAGTAAAGTTAAAACCTCTCAATTCTGCATGTTATGTGGCTAAGTGCATTGGGGGGGGAATTGCAATTTTAAAAAAATACATGTCTTTCAAAACTTACATTAATGAACCTATTTAAGTTCAGAGATCACAGATGGTCACTGAACCTATATGCCAAAATAACTATGAAATATTTGACCAAAATTGTATTAAAACTTTATAGCTTTGGATTTGTTCAAAAGAAGTTGCATGCCTAGTGTAGACACGGATTCTGATTTAATATTGTAAGAAGCTAAAACTTTGTATATACAAGGAAAATTGAATGACTTCAGGTCACTGAACTGATCATGGTGTCCTGCTTGGCCACTGTAGATGGATATGGCTTGTCGCATGGCTTGAAACAGTGCTGAAAACATTTTTGTCAGGGATGGGAATCTCAGGCCCAGGAGTCAAATGCCCGGTTATTTTTTGTGTCCCTTTCCAGTTCTACCCTGAACACTGAAAATATGAGCAAAGGGTAAGGGAGCAGAGATGGGGGTATTTGCATAATAAGGAACAGGTCCATGACACAGATCCCTGAACGTCACCCTCCTCTTCCCGAGAACATCCCTTGTGCACTCACACCCCCAACTTTGTGGCCCTCGGAGCTGTAGTAATTTTCAAAGTGGCTCCCTGGCTGAAAAGGTTCCTTATCCCTGATCTGTACTAAGAGTTAAACCATTATTGTTTCAGGTGGTTCAATTGCTGACAGCAGAAGTCTAACTTCCTAGTATAGTTGGCACTTTCAAACTGATGTGAAGAACAGGGTTGGTGGGTGTTGCTGGGAATGGCATAAATGTGAATGCCAGAAGTTCATTTATGAACAACTCACTGAATGTATGTTTTGCTAATCTGGGTGAGAACAGAACACAAGCAAGACAAGTAAAGTGCTCTGAGTGCCATTGCAGGGGGGTGCTATAGAAAAATTATTATTAAGAAAAGAATTCACCTATTGGCATGAGGAATTTAAAGTTTGCAGAATGGATTTTATATCTTAAGCAGTCAGCAGTCTTGAGTAGAGTTCTAATTGTTAGGTGTATTGTAAATTGAGTGCTAAATCTTTTTTTATTTTGATAGACAGATAAGACAATAGCAAGCAAATTACAAAATGCCACTTATAAGGAAACTTGTACTCCATTACAAATGGGTAAAACACAAAATTTGGAGTAGAGAAGGGAGATGATCTACTTTGACTATTTCTGAAACGTATAGACTTCAGTATGTATAAATATGTACAGACTTGACTGTCGCTGTTCTAAGAATCTTTATATTACACAGCATTCAGTGCTGACAACAATTCTTGGGTGCTTAAACAATTCACTGGGCTAGAAAAGCTAGAGATTTCTCAGGGGTGGGGAAGAATAAAGACTTGGTGATAGTTTGTTTTTATGCTTAGCCAAATCAGAATGCTAAAAAGTGTCAGAATTTTCTCTTGGCATTTTTGTTCAGTACTTCAATGAATAATAAAGGGAGTGTGTGTTACTTAAATGTTTATTACCGCACTATGTAAAGACAGCAGCTTCTTAACCAGGGATGAGGTTGTCTGGTCCTCGGCGAACACCCCTACCCCTTCATTGAGGCCCTCCTGGTCATGGTACATAGGCTGCCATGGCCCACTGGATGACTTCGCAACACTTCTTGGCTGCTGGTCACATCCCTTACCCCTTGGAGAAAGGGTTCCCTACACCTCTTCTTGACAGTTAAGGTTGAAACCAGCCTTTTCTAAAGATGCTGTAGTGAATAGGTTACTACAACAGCCTCTTGTAATCACTAGCTAAATAGGCAGGGACTTCCAAACACCCTTGAAAATAGATATTCTGCTTGTACTTACTAATTTCATTAGATTTACTTGGGTATACTAGTTCTGGAAAGAATATGCCAGAGACTGAGGATGAGAACAGATTGCTTCAAATTTTGAGTGTGATGTAGCTGTTTCAGCGTACTTTAAAAGTTTCTGCCTCAGAGTAGAGATCTAGACCTGGTATACAAAAAGGTTATGATTTTCTTGGTTAGAGTTTTCAGTACTGAAAGTGTAGAGATTCCAAATGAAACTGAAGTTTGATGCAATATGTCAGAACCAAAAACATTGAGATTCTAGGACTTGGACAAGTAATATCGGTGCAGATGTGCACTTGTACAGGTGCCATTAGCAGGACATAGATTGACTGCAGTCCTTGAGATCAGGAGACCTCAAAAAGGAGGAGCTCTGCAAGAGTGGCATTAGTGTGAAGTTTCTTGTTGGATCTTTAAGCATATCTTGCAGGTCTGGTGTTGAATAATATGGTTGACTTAGATTATACCATTAGCTCTGGTGTCTCCTCTGAAGACGGACTTTATTGCTACTGCTTTTGTATGAAGGTTCTTGTTGGAGTGATGATAGTGATATGATGCATTTTACTTGTGCCTTGCTATTTCCTTAACCAGGAGGTTTATAGCAAATAATTGGCACTTACATTGCATTCTTCATTAAATGGTATGATGCTTTACAAAAGTAAGTAAAATTTCATTTTGCATGTGGTGAAATTAAAGTACAGAAGTGACTTGCCCCACAGTCACACAACAAGCTAGCAACAAGTTGCCAACAGAAGTAGAATCCAAGTTGCCTCACTTCCAGGACTGTGGGAACTTTGTGCAAACTACTTGCATTAAAAATACATTGATGTGTTGCATACAAATACCCAAGACACGACATCTACTGAAGTGGGGATGTGTGACGTTTTTGTCCTTTACACTGGGGCAGGCTGACATTCAAGGCAAGAAGTTGTGTATAAAAGTATTTTTAACACTTTCACTGTTACTGCAGTTTTCGTTGTAAACACAGTACTTTGCCATGCTCTGAGATATTCTGAGAAGGAGGCATCCTTTTAACTCTCTTTATGTCAGCTTGGCCCTTGGCACCCAAATCTAGATGCTCATCCTTCCTAGGATACACAATTTATACTCATACAGACTGCATACTCTGTCCATAATACCTGACCAGCTCAAATTACTAAGAATTCAGCCCATAACTCAACTGACAGTTCTTGTTTTGGAGTATTTATTTATTTAAATTTTTATCCCACTGTTCCCTAAAAAAAGGCTCAGGGCAGCTCACAAAATATATGAAACATATTAAAAAAAATCCATAAAAACTGTAAAACCATAATACAAAAATAAAAACCAACTCCACAAAATCCACCCAATACCACCTCCCCATTTCCCACATCCCCCTTCCCCGAATAACAACCATGCCCCAAACCCATCCCTGCCCGCTAGATGTATTTACAAACAGGAAAGTCTTACACTGCCCCCAGAAGATGTTCGGGCTCAACCAGACCTCCGGAGGAAGGCAGTTTCATAGAATTGGGGTAGCAGCTGAGCGACTCCCTGTGAACCCTCTCTACGAACAAGGCTAACAGACATACTGACTCAGGGAGGTGCTCCTGGGAGATGGGAGTGCAAGCCAGTGAAAGATGGCTTAACATATCAACAGCCATATTTTCACACATGAGTAGCACAGTTGCTGGAAGTGTTTGGGGTATATAAGATGGTTACGGTCACCCAACAACTACATTTCCGCAGCTGTTCCTTAAAAACGTTTGAAGACTGTGCAAAAGTTCTAAAACTAAGTTAAGCAATGTATTTGTAGTTCCATCTCCATCTTGTCTTTTTAAAGGACTAATAGTCAAGAGAAAAAAACAAACAAACAGGAGTTTGGAATTGCGCATGTATGATATTTTGATTTGTAGAAGTGCTTTGAAGTCAGTTGTAAAAGGAAATCTATTGCCCAAAATAAAACACTTAACTTGATCCTCTAAATATTTAATGCTAAATGATTTCTCAATTTCTCACAACTCCCCTATTTAAATTTGAAATGAATTTGAGTTGTACAGGAAATTAGTATCTGAGGGAGAGGAAAGAAAACCCACTTTACTACTGATTGGGTGAATGAACAAGGAAGATGTTGCTCTAAATGAAGCTGGTAGAGCTCATGGGGAGGAAATAAAGAAGGTACATGTTAAGCTGGAGCAAGCCAATGGAAGTGTGTATGTGCTGGTGTCCGATACTGTGGTTAGCATGAGAAAGTAGATAGCATTTCATATATGTACAACAGAGAACCTTTTTCATCCCTGGGGCCACTTTGAAAATCAGTACAAGCTCCAAGGGCCCAATGCAAGTTGGGGGTGGGGATGCTTAATAGGAGTATTCAAGAAAAAGAGGCCCCAGACTGAATTTGTGCCATGCATCTGTACATATCTATCCTTGTATGCATGCCTTATCCTGAGTTCTGTTTTTCAGTGACGAGGTAGGAACTGGATTCGGAGGCCACATAAAACTTGCCACAGGCCACATTGGGCCCCAAGGCCTGATGTTCCCTACCTCTGTGCGAAATAGACCAAACTGGTTGGCTTTCTCACTTAGGTGTTTTTTTTGTTTTGTTTTTTTTACACCCTGTCCTGTGTGTTCTGTGTTCCATAAAACACTTTTCTGGTGTCTTTCTCATTTCACCAGCCTCCTTAGCCTTCCCTTTCTTGCACTGGTACTTACCTGCATTTAGATAGTCAACCACTGCAAAAAATTCTTTTAGGTACATTGGATTCCAATTAGTAGCGGTAGGTTAAACTAGATAACTTTTGGGTTTCCTTCCAGTCCTGTGAGTCTATGAAAATCAAGTGTTAGCAGGATAGTTGTACATAACTACAATTTCAACAATGAACCAAATGAAGGAAGGGTCTAAAGCAAGCTCTTTGAAAGAGAGCTTTCTAAGAAGTTATGTTTGAAGAGTGTTAGTGCCATTAACTCCGAGGTGCTATAACTCAGACATACCTTCCCGAAGACTCGCATAACTTCCCTTAAACATAGTAGTATCGCCACACATCCCTTACTAATGTTCAGAAAGTGATCTTCAAGGGTTATCCCTATCGTAAACTTTTGTATATTGCTGTGTCTTAACTAGTGTTGGCTCTTCCTACATTATAATGGTCACTGTTACCAAGAGACTTGGCTGTGATTTGATCCTGTTCACTTACAGGACTGAATCAAAAGTTGTTCATGTAGGTTCCAGGACCAGCTGATATCTTTGCTTCATGACCTGAGGTGACATTTTTCCAGTCAATAGAGGATAATTAAAATCACTCGCTTATTATGTTGTCTACTTCAGTGGCTTTCTGGAGTGGCATTTTACTTCAGTGGCATTTTACTTCAGTGGCATTTTACTAATTGCTTTTACCACCCATGTCAGGTGGTCAATAGTGTAGTCTTATTTCTGTCTTAGAATTTAAAGTACAATTTGTTTCCTTTCAAGATGTTTCTTACTGGGGCCTATGCTTTTTTTAAAAAAAACATATAGCATGTCACGCCCCTGCTAATATGACTGGCAGGGTTTGGACGGAGGCAACCCAACGGGTTAATAAGACAGACCAAGAGGGAATTTGAGGAGTAACTCACTAAAGATACAAAAAATAATAAAACTATTTTTAAGTACATCAGAAGCAAGAAGCCTGCTAGAGAGTCGGTTGAGCCATTAGATGATAGGAGGTGAAAAGATGGGGACATTGCAGAGAAGCCAAATGAATTCTTGGCTTCAGTTTTCACTGCTAAGGATGTTGGGGATATACCTACACTGGACCGAGTTTTTGCAGGTGAAGAATCAGAAGAGCTGTCACAAATAAGTGAATCTGGAGGACGTTCTAAAGCAAACTGACAAGTTGTAGAGCAAATTGACAAAGTAGTAACAAATCAGGACCAGATGGTATTCATCCCAGAGTTTTGGAGGAACTCAATTGAAGTTGCAGATGAGAAGTATTGGAGGGTAGCAAATGTAATGCCAACATTTAAAATGGGCTCCAGAGGTGAACCTGGAAGCGACAGACTGGTGAGTCTGATGTTGATGCCAGGCAAACTTGTGGAAATGGTTGACAGAATTACTGAGCATATTGATAAACATGGCATAATGGGGAAGAGTCAGCATGAATTTAGGAAAGCGAAGTCTTGCCTCAAGCATGTGGATAAGGGTGAGCCAGTTAATATAGTGTACCTGGACTTTTAGAAGTTGGATAAGGTCCCTCATGAGAGGCAATTAAAGTGTGTTGGGATAAGAGGCAGTGCCCTATTGTGGATTGGCAACTGGTTAAAAGATAGAAAGTAAAGAGTAGGACTAAATTATTTTTCACAGTGGAGGGAAGAAACTAGAAGAACTGGGACCGGTATTTAATGTATTCATTAATCTTTTGGAAAAGGTAGTAAATAGTGAGGTGATCAAATTTGCAGATGAGACGGATATTCAAGGTAGTTAAAACCTGAGTGGATTGTGAAGAATTGGAGTCATTGTGCACAGTACATTGAAATCCTCAGTTCAATGCGTGGCAGTGGTCCAAAAAGCAAACTGAATGTTAGGAATCATTTAGAAAGGGATAGAGAATAAAATTGAAAATATAATTCCTGTATAAATCAATGGCATGACCACACTTTGAATATTGTGTGCAGTTCTGGTCGCCTCATCTCAGAAAAGACATAGTAGAACTAGAAAAGGTACAGAGAAAGGCAATACAAATGAACAAGGGTATGGAATGGCTCCTGTATGAAGAGACGCTTGATAGGTTAGAGCCCTTCCGATTGGGGAGAAGACGACTGTAAGAGATATGATGGAAGTTCTTAAAATCATGAGTGGGGTGGAACATGTAAGTAGGGAGCGGTTATTTACACTCCCTAACAGTACTAGAACAAGGGAACACTCCATGAAATTAACTGGCAGCAGATTCGAAACAATTAAGAGAAAATATTTTTTTCACTTGGTGCAAAAATAACTGTGGAATTCGTTGCCAGAGAAAGTGGTCAAGGCTGGTAGTGTAGCTAGTTTTTAAAAGTGATTGGATAAGTTCTTAGAGGATGGCGATTAGCCAAGTAGGCTTTAGGGACCTCTTACTGTTGGGGGATGGAACAATGGATTGCCCATCTTGACCTGTTGGGTACTTCTCCCAAGAGATGGGGATTGTCCATTGTCTGAGACCATTGGTGTGATCTACTATGGCATTATTTTCCTTATGTTCTCATGTACTCTCATTCTATATAATCTTTACCCTGGTATTTGTGTCCCATTGATTATCCTCCTCCTAGGTTTCTGAGATGCCTGTTACTATTAGTATCTTCATTTAATACCAAGTACTCTAATCCACCCATCTTTTAGACTTCTATCAGTTCTTATGATTTATGTAGTTTAACTTGGATTATTTTGTTTTGATTTTACTAGTTCGTATCTGTATTCTCTCCCTCTCTTATAGCCTTTTTATTGAGTTCCGCTTCTAATAGCTTAATTACAAAGGGAAGTTTTAGCCTGAACCATATGCTACCTTGCAATTGTCAATATTTCCTTGGTCCTAAGCTTAAAAATGTCTGAACTTCTTAATTTTGTGACCGCAGTGTGGGTTTAGGTGGAACTCGTTTCTCTTGTTTGGGCTTTCCCTTCCCCCCCCCCCCAAAGTTTCCATAGTTCCTGACAAACGTAAATACTTCTCCCTATACCATCTGTAGCGCTGCCTGTCTTACTGGTCCTGTGTGTGGAACCAGAAGCATTTCAAAGAATACTACTGCGAAGGTTCTGGGCTCTTAACATCTTTCCCACCAACCTAAATTTCAGTCTCCAAAACGTTTTGTCTAAACTAAAGCTTCTCCATGCATGTGCACACAAAATCATTGTTAGGACCTGCATTTGAGATCTTGGATGGAAACATTTTTAGAAGACTTGGGGGTGGGAGGGCAGGTTTGGAATGGAGGCAGATTTAACTTTTGAATAAGGTTTATTTTTCATTCTCCTGCATCAGCATTTCATTAGTTCGTCCTGTCAATTTCTGAAAGCTTATTCTTATCTAGGACTGATTAATTGCAGATGACTATTTACAGTGCATCAGCATTAAGAGCACTTATCATCTATATTACCAATACTCCAACCATAAAAAGCTTTTGGCTTAAGACCCTCTGCACCTGACTACTTCTGTGAAATATACTGACAGTATAATTTCACTGTAGATTTTACTCAGAGTACGTCTTTCCCTCTGGGTTCAACTCAAGTTGTTTCATGCTGCGGGAACCTACAGGGACTGTGGTCTTTTCCACCTGGAGCTGTTCTGTGCACCCCCATAATAAACTGTTCCGTAAACTGAGGCTTCCATAAAAGCCTCGAGTGGCATGGGAGGAGAATAATTTGGGGTGGGGGCTTCTGATGAACTTCATGTATGTTATGAGGCTTTGACTCTTTATTTTGTTATTATTTGGGGGGATTTTTAAGCTTCTACACCACCCTGACTCTTTTGGGAGACGGGTAGTATAGAAATCAAAATTAATAATATAAAAATGATTATTACCAATAGGTGTTCTATCTGAACAGTGCCACTGACCTGTATTGCTACTTGGAGCAATCTCAGGTCATGTCTAAAGTTTCTACCATATTAGTAGGTAGGAGCAGTAGCCCTGGGGTATACTACTGAGACTGCCCCTGTGACCTTGGTCGATAATCTTTGGGCGTGATCCCAAACACCCGTGTGTTCTACTGCAGGTTGTGCAAACTCTGGGTTGTGTGCATACGTGCATGCACATCACATGTTCCACATGCACCCATCCGCAGGGCTTTGGATTGGCCCACCATCTGGAGATTGACAGAGGAAATTGTACCTTGTTGATCCTGTTAAACCCGTCCTTGCGGAATTTTGCAAGGTTCCATTTTGTTATAATGTGTGTCTGAGACCACTGCACAATACTAAATGGAGGCTTGTAGTGAGGTGCCATAAATATATTGATGACACCCAGCTCTGCCTCTCTTTTTCATCTGACCCAGGACCTGTGGTTTTGGTACTTACCCAGGGCCTGGATGAGCGTGAGACGATTGAACTTGAATTCAGAGCAAACTGAAGTGATGGCTGTCCAGCCCTTGACTTGGGGTCCAGCCTCTTCTGGTTACACAGCATCACAGTTCGAGTGCTCCTAGATCCCTTGCTGCCCCTGGAACATCGGGTTATGTCAGTGGCCAGGATTGCCCTTCACCCCCTTTATTTGGGGAGGAGACTGCAGCTCTTTCTTTCTGAATTGGACCTGGCCACCAACATCCATGCCTTTTTATAACTTTAAGGCTAGGCTACTGCAGTGTACTCTGTGTGGCTGCCCTTGGTAACTGTCTGGAAGCTGCAGCTGGTGCAAAATGCAGGAGCGTAGCTCCTTTGGAAGGTGGTTCACAGTGAGCAAATGAGCTTTCTGGAAATAATACATGATGCTGGTTTTGACCTAGAGCCCTAAATGGTATGGGCCCCACCTCTTCCCCTATGCTCCATTACGATACCTGCGGTCAGCCAGGAACACACTGTTGTAGGTACTATCTGCCTGTCAAGTTCATATAGTGAGGTCAAACGGAGAGGTTTCCTCAGTTGCTGCCCTAGTATTGTTTCTGCCCTAGTCATCGGAGCCTGAGCATTTTCTGGAGGCAATACAAGACTCTTCTCTTTGGCCAAGTGCTTGATAGGTGGGAATAGGGGTTTGTGGGGTGGAGGGGGAAAGTTGTGTGGCGGGGGGGGGGGGTCCTAAGGGATTTTTATGTTTTTAAAAATAGGGCTATTTATTATAACCTGCTCTGAGCCTTTGGAGAAGGGTGGGAGTATAAGTTTAAAAATGAGAAAAATCTATCCGCCATGTTCTATATTTACTTTGTTTAGGAAAGTGACTTACTATGCATTTATAGGTGGTACTTCTGAGAGCTCAACTGGGGTCCTCTAGACACTATCATAACATGAATAAAGTTTGACAGGGCATTTTCAAGATGTGAAAACTTCTATATATCATAAGTGTCCTTTGTTTACCACAGTCAACACAACAGAAAGTTTAAAAGGCAGCTCACAATCCATTAAAAAAAAGTAAAATTTAACAATAAAAACGCACGTTGCTCCCCTCAAATTCCCTCCCTCCCCTACAACTGTATACAGAAACCCATACAAACCTTATTTATCCCTGCCTGCCAAATGCTCTTTCAAATAAAATTCTGTGTCACCTCCAGAAGATGCTTGGGTTCAAACGAACCTCCTGGGGAAGGGAGTTCCACAAAATGGGGGCAGCAACTGAGAGCGCCCTCCTGCACACCTCTGCCCCACGGGGGACAAGAGTAACAGATGGATGGGGGGCGCCCCGAGCTGCAAAAGGGCATGGTAGGATAGGTGGTATTTTGGATATAATTCAGGGCTTTAAAAGTCAAAACCAGCACCTTGAATTGTGCCCAGAAAGCTACAGACAGCCAGTGCAGACTTCAGAGCACTGGTGTAATGTGCTCCCAGTGACTCATCCCCAAAAGGAGATCAGCCACCAGCTGCAGCTTCGGAACAGTTGTCAGGGGTAGGTGCAGCCCCACATAGAGTGCATTGCAGTAATGATGGCAGGGGTGGGTTGCTGGGAACATGTTACATGTGTTCTCAAGAGTCTTTACTGGCTCCCAGTAGAGTTCTTGGTACAGTGGATGGTACTGGCTTTTGACTATAAAGCCCTAAATGACCTGTGCCCATCGTATTGTAACGACTGCATTTAGGTAAGAAAAACCAAATGCACAAGTATAGGATGGGTGTATAGCTGGCTTGGCAGCAGTACATGTGAAAAGTATCTGGAGATTGCAGTTGATCACACACTGAACACAAGTTAACTGTGGTTCAGCTGCAAAAAAGGCTAATGCAGTTTTAGGCTGCATCAACAGAAGCATAGTGTCCCAAGTCATGAGAAGTAAGCAGGGGCAGCTGGTGGGTTTTGATGTTGGAGGGGCACTGGGGCAGTAAGGCTGGGCCGGTGGGCCTAGGGGCAGAGCCAGGGGGACGGTAGGCCAGTGGCATGGCATAACCTAGCAGCAAGGTGTTCCCAGGGTTAACATTGGATGGAAGAAAACAGTCTACATGCACATCAAGCTTAAAATAAGTACTTTATAAACCCAAAACACAGGGACCCATCCTTGTAAAGCACCCCAGTCACAGCCTGAGT
>QEPC01014677.1:292391-378987 GCA_003113815.1 Sphenodon punctatus | reverse complement strand
TTGTTGTTGTTGAAAGCTGTGGCAGCTGCCGCCGGCTGGGGGAGCCCTGGGGAGCCAGGGGCATTTCCCCTCCCGCCCTAGAGGGCCCACTGCCCCTGGAAGTAAGTTATACTCAATTCTGCACTAGTCAGGCCTCATCTGGAGTACTTTGTCCAGTTCTGGGTGCCACACTTTAAGAAGGACATTGACAAATTGGAATGGGTTTAGAGAAGGGCACCAAAGATGGTCAGGAGTCTGGAAAACCAGTCCTATGAGGATAGATTGAAAGAACTGGGTATGTTTAATCTAGAGAAGAGAAGACTAAGAGGAGACATGATAGTGATCTTCAAATACTCAAAGGGCTATCACACAGAAGATGGCAAAGACTTGTTTTCGGTTGCCCCGAGAGTAAGTCTAGAAATAATGGGCTCAAATTACAGGAAGCTGATTTTGGTTAATTTTTTAAAATTTTATTTTATTTTTATTAGGAAGGACTTCCTAATGGTAAGAGCTGTTTGACAATGGAACAAAATGCTTAGGGAGGTTGTGGACTCTCCTTCTCTGGATGTCTTCAAACAGAGGAGGGAGAAACATCTGTTGAGATTGCTGTAGCTATGAATTTCCTGCATTGTACAGGGAGTTGGACTAGATGACCTCTGATATCCCTTCCAACTCTGATTCTATCACGTCCATACATCAAGGGCATGAAGAGAGGCATTCTTGGTGGCTGGTACACAGCTCTGAAACTCCCTTTCCCTGAAGGTTTACCAAAGCCTGATCATCTTCTGAAAATTCTTCTGAATCAGATTTGGCTTCTATGAGTAATGTATTCTTCCCCCTAATGCTTTGGCATCTGTTACTATCAATTCTAGAAATGGATGATTAGTCTATTGATAGATCATGACGTACATAGAATACTGCAGTAATACACTAAGACAGCCATTGGTAGGTCATGTACTCAAGCAACTGCCATCTTCCACTGTTTTGGGCAGCCTACAATGGATTTATTAACTTTTTTAATTGCTGGTGTTATCCATTTTAATTGTCAGCTTCATCTATTTGTTGCAAAATTGAATCCAAGTTGGCTGTTGAAAATGAATGAATGGTGAAGACAAATGTTAATGTTTTTTCAAGTGAATGTGAGTCTGCACACTGTGCATATACTAGTGTAATACTTTCAGGTTCTCTAGTGTGTGTATGTATATAATATAAATACAATAAACTATCAATCTTCTTTGAGCAAAAAAACTTTGGTATAAGAGGGGAGTTATGGCACGAATGAATCAGTAAGAGCCTTATCTTACTCCTGTGACTATAATACAGAAGTGGGCAAATGGCAGCTTGGGAGCCACGTCTGGCTCCCAAGCACTGATACTGTGACACTTGCCCGAAGTGGCTGCCTAAGGGCACGTGTGACTCCCTCGAGCAAGAGAAGTCAAGGTGCCATGCCTGCTATTGGTACCAGAGGTTCCTGGGAACCATGGAAGCAGGGGTGATATATCCTTGACTGCTGTTGGCACTGCCTGAACCCCTGCAGTGCCTGGGATCTGGAGCTTTGTTGTGAGGGGATTGAGGGTGCAGAAAACCACACAGCCCTGTAGGTAAATGATAGCAAGTATGGGGTACTTACAACTAGAATTTAATAAGCTTATTTTCCAGTTGCTCAGGTGTTCAAAAGAAAGAGGTTATGAGTACTTGAAAGCAATTGAAAGATTTGCTGGTTTTAGCTTCAAAACAAAACTCTCATGTTTGTGTGTATAAAAATAGTTGCTTAACACTTGTGTTAGAGGAATGATCTGTGGCGTGAATGTATGCTGTACCAGTACTTGCTTCACGTCGGCACTATGGAAAGAGCCTTTTGAATATGAACTGATGTCATACGGTGTTTAGAGACGTGCATCCAAGGCACGGGGAGGGGAGGGGCATGGGCTGCCTCTGGCCATGTTGGGTCAGGGAATGGAGCAAATGTTTCCCTGGCCTGGCCAGGGAAGCGGGTGGGGAGCTGCAGCTGGTCCCCTACCATGATGGGCACCCATGGCTTCCAATAACAGACAGTCATGCAACCCCCCATGCTGGACCGAGTTGGCACAGAAAGACCCACTATGGCCTGCCTGGGTGGTCCTTGAGTCTGGCTTCCTTCTGGGCCCACATTTCTAGGCCAGTCACCTCCCTGCTAGAGTCTGTACTGGGCCCACATCTGACAGCCCTGAAAATGACACGCGGGTGAGGTGCTAGCACAGATAGGCTGTAGCAGGGCTGAACCTTGCCAGCATCATGTCGATTAACACTCCAAGTGCGGTCTTTATCTTTAGGGAGACAGAAAGGGGTGATATGAATTACACCTAATGACAGTTCAGATGTTAGTGCGCTACTGCTGTCTATTAAAGGGAAATATCCAGACACTGGGGGAAGTTACACTAGAATTCCCGACTCCTTAATTTCTACAGATTGGTAATACTTAGATATAAAGTTATATTAAAAATGGCTTTTAAAAAAAAAACCCGTATGTATTGTGTTTACCTCCTATGAGGTACTTCTAGTATGTATACTACGTTTTACGTAGTTTTTTTATATATCTATCTCGGCTTATACCCTGCCCTTCTCCCAAGGCTCACTGTACAGACAAAGTTAAAGTAGTTCAGATATCTTTTATCAGACTAACTACTGTAGGTGAGGAGCAATACAGTGCATAATCAGGATGCCTCTTGACTTGCATGAGAGAGAATATTTTGAATAACTTGGTTCTGTGCTTGTGGCAGTCTATATTTCTGACTTGCACAATAAGATTTTAGATTTGGCAACTTCCAAAGGTTGTTTGTTAAGAACATAAGTAGTGCCATACTGGATCAGACCAATGGTTCATCTAGCCCAGCATCCTGTCTCCGACAGTGGCCAATCACGGTGGCTTGGGAGAAGCACCCAACAGGTCACAATGGGGGATCCATTCCCTGTTGTTTTCCCCCAGCTCCCGTCATGTTCCCTGATCCTGTCTGGCTAATAGCTGCTAATGGACCTATCTTCCAGAAACTTGTCCAAACCTCTTTTAAACTCAGCTATAGTACTGGCCCTTACCACAGCCTCTGGCAGTAGATTCCACAACCCAATTATACGCTGAGTGAAAAAATATTTTCTTTTATTTGTTTTAAACTTGCCACCCATGAGTTTCATGGAGTGTCCCCTAGTTCTAGTACTAGCTGAGAGGGTAAATAACTGCTCCTTGTTTATTAGTTCCACACCACTCATGATTTTATAGACCTCTATCATATCTCCTCTCAGTCGTCTCTTCTCCAAACTGAAGAGCCCCAACCTACCAAGCCTCTCCTCATACGGGAGCCCTTCCATGCCCTTGATCATTTTTGTTGCCCTTCTCTGTACCTTTTCTAGTTCAGCTATGTCTTTTTTGAGATGGGGCGACCAGAACTGCACACAATATTCGAGGTGCGGTCGCACCATTGATTTGTATAGAGGCATTATGACATCCTCAGTTTTATTCTCTATCCCCTTCCGAATAATTCCTAACATTCTGTTTGCTTTTTTGACTGCTGCTGCGCACTGCGCTGTGGATTTCATTGTATTGTCCACAACCACCCCCAGATCCTTTTCCTGAGTGGTAACTCCTAGCTTAGTACCCAGCATTGTGTACGCATAGTTTGGATTATTTTTCCCTACGTGCATCACTTTGCACTTGTCCACATTAAATCTCATTTGCCATTTAGATGCCCAGGCACCCAGTGTCGTAAGATCCTGTTGCAGTTCCTCACAGTCTGCTCGTGTTTTAACTACCTTGAATAACTTGGTGTCGTCTGCAAATTTGATCACCTCACTCTTAACACCCTTTTCCAAATCATTAATGAATACATTAAACAGCACCGGTCCCAATACAGATCCCTGAGGCACACCACTTTTTACATCTCTCCATTGTAAAAACTGATCATTTAGTTCTGCCCTTTGCTTTCTATCTTTTAACCAGTTTCTGATCCATAGTAAGACACTACCTCCTATCCCATGACTTTTTAAATTTCTCAATAGTCTCTTATGAGGGACCTTATCAAATGCTCTGGAAATCCAGGTACACTCTATCTACTGGGTCTCCCTTGTCCACATGCTTATTTACAACCCCAAAGAACTCAAACAAGTTAGTGAGACATGACCTTTACTAAATCCGTGTTGACTCTTCCCTATTAAGCCATGTTTGTCAACATGCCCTGTAATTCTGTCCTTAATGATAGTTTCCACATTTTGCCCAGCACAGACGTCAAGCTTACTGGTCTGTAGTTTCCACGATCGCCTCTGGATCCCTCTTTAAATATCAGGGTTACATTTTCCGTCCTCGGGTACAGTGGCAGATTTTAGTGACAGGTTACAAATTACTAACAGTAGGTCTGCGATTTCATATTTGAGTTCCTTCAGAACTCTGGGGTGAATGCAGCCTGGTCCTGGTGAGTTGTTAGATTCCGTTTGTCAATTTGCCCTAATACATCCTCCAATGTTACATTGATTTGTAACAGCTCTTCCAGTTTCTTGCCCACAAAGCAAGGATCCGGCGTGGGTACCTCCCCAAAATCCTCTGCAGTGAAGACGAACGCGAAGAACTAATTCAGCTTCTCTGCAGTGTCCTTATCCTCCCTGCGTACCCCTTTTACTCCCTTGTCATCTAATGGCCCAACTGACTCCCTAGCAGGCTTCTTGCTTCTGATGTATTTATTTATAAAAGACTTAATACCCTGCCCCTCCTGACACAGCAGCTCAGGGTGGCTTACAACGATAATGTTAAAACCACTCGTAGCAGGAGGATTAAAATCCCTACCCTCACCCATCTCTGCCAAATGCTTGGCGAAACCACTGGTTTTGTAACTTCATTGAAAAAAGGGAAGGTCCAGGGCCAATCAGGCCTCCTAACAGGAGGGAGTTCCACAGCCTTGATGCAGCCACCGAGAATGCCCTCTCTGTTGTGGCCCCCCGGAAGACTCAGGGGACCTTGAGGAGGTCACCCTGGATGACCACAGGGGCCGATTCAAAACCCAGGGAGGTGAGGTGATCCTGCAGATAGGTAGGGCCTAGACCGTTGAGGCCTTAACAGGCAAGCACCAACACCTTGAATCGGGCCGGGAAAGCTATAGGCAGCCAGTGCAGAGATCAGAGAACTGCTGTAATATGCTCCCGGCGGCCCAGTCCCACCAGGAGATGGGCTGCCGCATTCTGCACCAACTGTTGCCTCTGGACCGTCACCATGGGTAGCCCCACGTAGAGTAGGTTACAATAGTCCACTTTAGAGGTGATAAAAGCATGGATGACAGTGACCAGGGTGAAGTCCGAAACATAGAGCCAAAGCCAATGTAATTGACGAAAAGCTTTCCTCACCATAGCTTCCACCTGAACATCCAAACAGAGCTGCGAATCGAGGACCCCCCCCCCCCAAACTCTGCACCTGAGACACCAGTGGAGGGGAAAAAACCCATCAATGATGGGGGATGCTACCTCCACCGCCTTACTCACCAGCATCACCTCCGTCTTGTCAGGATTCAGCCTCAGTCGGTTAGCCCTCATCCAGTCCGCCACAGCCGCCAAAAACCGAGTAAGCACCGAGGCTGCCAGGCCTGAGTCAGTTGAAAAAGAGAGGTAAAGGTGGACGTCGTCAACCTACTGATGACACCACATGCCAAACCCCCTGACTACCTCGCCAAGCGGCTGCATATATATGTTGAACAGGAGAGGGGACAGAACAGAATCCCGCAGGACTCCACATGAGAGGTCTTGTTATGATGAAAAATAATCCCCAAGCACCACTCGCTGAGTTCTTCCATCCAGGAAGGAGTGGAACCATTTAAGAACTCTCCTGGCCACTCCGGCACAGTCCCACAGAAGCGCCATCAACTTCTCATGGTCAACGGTATCAAACGCAGCCAACATCTAATAGAATCAGCATGGTCAAACTTATGCTTGTACGTCTTGCTGCTATAATGGAATTTGGCCACACAACAAACTTTAGTCACAGCAGTGAATGTTTGATTAATACTGAAATAATTTGCAAAAGTTAAATCCTGCAAAAGATTTGGAAATTTTATGGCAAGCTTATTATACGTTGCTTTGCTTTTAGATAAAAGCTCTACCCAGATTTTAGTTTTTGGTGAGGCTTTTAACACACAAAAAATGTACTACTACTACTTGGCTTCCTTTTAAGAATTAATTGATGGCAACCATGAAAGGTAATTTACTAATCTTGATAGATAATCCATCCAAGCGTTGCACGTTCCACATAGCTCTTTTTAGTTAACGCAGTGTCTCCAGTATGTTACTTTCATCATTTGATGTACTATGTTTTTTCCCCATGTATTACCTCTGCTGTACTTGAGTTAATGCAGTTGTTGTACCAGCTTTCTATAGAGAAACGTCTGTGTGTTAGCCAAACTCCAGATTGGGCAATAATTTACCTGTCTGAAAGTCCCCTTTCAGGTTAGGTTAAAGTAGTAACAGAATCTCCATCTACTTGTTTTGTAGTTTCCACACTCAAATTATTGCATGCAGCCAAGCGTGTAGTGAAAACTAGTCATGCAGTACTGTCTGCAAAATACAGTAGGATCTTACGAAATGAAGAATGCAACGTAAACTAGACTTAATATACAACTTGCTAAAACTTGGCCATTACATAAACTACCTGAAATCAAAAACTTGGTTGTCCTTTCTAGAGCTGCTGCTTAATTTTTTTCCTCTTATCCCTTTCTCCAAAATGCAAAACACAACAAGGGAAATTAACAAGGCAACACCCCCGAAAGGGCCCAAACAAAAGTTGATCCATATTCTTAATTGATCCAGATCACATGCTTCTTCAGGGCTTCACACAAGCTTACATGCTTCAACTTCAAAAGAGTCTTCCTCGGAACACTGTAGTGGAGCCTAATGAAAAACTCCAATTTAGGGAAAAGTAAAACCACCAATGCTGTAAACCATAACCAATATTATACAGCAATCAAATAGCAAATAACTGGGAGGTGCGCATGCGCGAATAGCGGAGAGCAACCTAGAGCGAGCGCGCCTCTAAGCGCGAAAAGAAAACGGCCCCAAAACAACTTAAATCGCCAGTAAAACTCAGTAAAAAGTGAGTAAACAAAATGCCACCAAAAGGGAAAGACGAAAAGGAAAAAAAAAAAGAAAAAAGTACAAGGGAAAACCTGCTAGAGCGCTATGTTAAGCTGCGCCATGTTGAAAAAAGCGGGGAAGAGGCCCGGCTCCCACAACGTGCCAAAATGGCGCCCGCAATAGCGGCGGAGACACCGGAGGTTTCTGAAGGGGAGGACTCCCTGAAGGAGAATAATTTGGAGGAAGAAGGCCCCGAGGGGGGCCCAATCATGAGAGTCCTGCTGGAATTAAAAAAGGACTTCAAAAAAGACATGGGCAAACTAAGAGCCTCAGTGGAGGCAGGGAATAAAAAACTGGAGGGGCTGGTGCAGGGGATGAGCACAGCAGAAGAGAGAATTTCTACATTAGAAGATAACTCAGTTAATAATGAAGAGCAAGTAATAACACTCCAAGAAAAAGTTCACATGCTCATACAAAAAACAGAGGACCTTGAAAATAGGTCTAGAAGAGACAATTTGCGATTTGTGGGTTTTCCTGAGGGGATAGAAAAAGGTGAAACTAAAGAATTGTTGTGGGAGTTCCTGGCAGAACATTTCCCTGAGACACAGAACCTGCAGAAACCTGAAATTGTTAGAGCCCACAGAACAGGAAGAATGCCAAGCAAGAACTTCCCAAGACCAAGAACAATAATTGCTAAGTTTGCTAGCTTCGCAATAAAAGAGGAGATTTTAAGGGAAACTCGTAGAAAAAGAGACCTGAAATTCAGGAATGAAACTATAAAAGTATTCCCAGACTTTGCAATGGAAACTATGAATAAAAGGAGAAAGTGGATTAAGTATTTTACTATACTGAACGAGAAAGGATGGAAACCTGTCTTAAAATTTCCAGCAAGGATGGTGATAAACATAAATGGAAAAATCAAATCCTTCATGGCTACAGAGGAACTTGAAGCATTCCTCCATCTATCACCAAGAGACATCAATTGAAAACTAAAGACAGGACATAAACTGTACCAGTTAAAGTTAAAGTTTGGGGCCTAAACTTTAAATATTTCAATGAAAGCCAAGGAGACCCATTACAGGCCTCCAGCTACTGGCTAAGACTATTGAAAGAAGCTTAGAGGGGGGTAAGACTCGCGTAAGGAGTAAAAATGTTTTTGATGTTTAATGGGTTACGTAATAAGTTTATGATAAGGTTGCGGATGCGAGAAGATAAGGAGGGAGAAGGTTGGGGAAAGTTGAGGGGAAGACTGGGGGTTTGTTGGGTTAGGGAGGGCAAGGAAGGTTATGGTATTGGGGAAAAGAATCATAACAAGCCGGTTAGAAGAAGGGCAGGGAGGAGAAAGGTAAAAAGAAAAAGGACAAAAAGTACAGCACAGAAAAAGAATGATGCAATTCAAGGAAACAGTAGCAAAACCAATGCAGCATATTAAAATGTTAACTCTCAATGTGAGAGGGCTTAATTCACCCCAAAAACGAAAAAGGGTTAGAGAACTGGCAAAAGAATATAGGATAGACATTATGTGTTTACAAGAAACACACTTACTGGAAGGCGAGGTACACAGATTTATGCATAAAAGAATGGGGCAAGTAATTGCATCATGTGCCAGGAAAAAAAAAGCAGGAGTGCTTATAGTTATAGGGAACTCATGTGAATTCAAAACAAAAAAAGTAATAAAAGACGAAGAGGGAAGTTTTTTGATGGTCATAGGAACATTGCAAAAGAAAGAGGTAACGATAGTTAACATATATGGACCAAATACAGATCAGGTACAATTTTATAAAAAATACATCCAAATAATAACCCAGAATGTGAAAGGTACCTTATTGATAATGGGGGATTTAAACACACCTTTAACGAAATGGGATACTTCAAAGACACTACCATTAAACAAAAGACAACAGACCATAAAACAGCTATTTGAAGCCGAGGGCTGGATTGATGTATGGAGACACCTCAATAAACAGAGCAGGGAATATACCTTCTATTCTAATGTTCACAACTCATACTCAAAGATAGATCACATATTGCTGCACAAAAATGAGGCCAAGATATGCATAAAAGCATTTATTATACCATTAGTATTTACTGACCACAACGCGATGGGGTTCAACCTAGAATTAGAAACCAAACCAACACAGGGCAAAATACAGTGGAGGCTAGATGGAACCCTTCTCCAAAATAAAGATAGCAAAATTAAATTAGAGGAGGAAATCAAGGAATATTTTGAGTTTAACCAGGGATCTGTGGAGTTGGCATCCACCCTATGGGAGGCAGCAAAAGCCACAATTAGGGGTTAATTTGAGCATTAACAGCTCAAATAATTAAAAAAAAAAAAGGAAATGAGAATAGAAATGTATGCTGAACTTAAAAAATGGGACAAAATCAATAAAAATACCCCCTCACGGTTGGCAGCAAATAAACTGCAAAAGATAAGAGAGAATAAATGTGCTGGAATTAGAAAAAACCACAAAACAATTAAAAAGGATAAGATTTTATTACCATAACAACAGCAATAAGGCAGGCAAAGCTTTAGCCCAGCTAGTGAAAATACAACAACAGAAAACCACTATAGTTAACATTGCTAGAGAAGATGGAGTAGAAGTTTCAAGCCCAGGGGAGATTCAGGACACCTTCGTAAAATTCTATAAGAAACTATACGCCTCTTCAAATCCAAATCCTGAAGAGATAAAAAAATATGTAAATAACCTAGTAATTCCCAGATTTAACAGAGCTCAATCTAAATTTTTAAATGCTTTAATAACAGTGGAAGAGGTAACAAAAGTCATTAAAAACTTAAAGAGAAATAAGGCAAACGGGCCTGATGGCTTCCCCGCGGAGTTTTATCAATCATACAGTAAGATTCTAGTACCACACCTAACCAAGGTATACAATGATATCATACAAAAGGGAAAAATGCCGCCCACATTCTATGAGGCGCAAATTACACTGATACTCAAACCAGGAAGGCCCCAAAATCAATGTGGAAGCTATCGCCCAATATCTCTGCTAAATAATGATTTTAAAATATTCTCTAAAATATTAGCAAATAGGCTAGCAGAAATTGTAGGGGAAATCATCCATCCAGACCAAACAGGTTTTATCCCTCGAAGGCAAGGAGTGGATAATATCAGAAAAGTGGTGAATTTGATTTACTCACAACAAGAGGATGCCAAATCACCAAATTCTATGATAATTGCGGCCGATGCAGAGAAGGCTTTTGATTTTTTAGAAATTAAATACTTAACTGAAATATT
The DNA here is from genome assembly GCA_003113815.1 of Sphenodon punctatus. Classification (NCBI taxonomy): domain Eukaryota; kingdom Metazoa; phylum Chordata; class Lepidosauria; order Sphenodontia; family Sphenodontidae; genus Sphenodon; species Sphenodon punctatus. The sequence goes on along the minus strand of QEPC01014677.1, from coordinate 368,674 downwards.
ACCAAAAATGGGAGTGGAAGGAAATTTCCTGAAATGGACCAGGGCAATATATGCACAGCCCAGATCACAATTAAAAATTAACGGCGAGTTATCAGAGCCGTTTGAAACTCAGAGGGGAACTCGACAGGGATGCCCTCTATCCCCACTTTTATTTAACATGGCAATAGAAGGGTTGGCGGTGGCAATCCGACAAAACAAAGAAATTAAAGGAATTAAGATAGGGAAATCAGAATACAAACTAGCACTTTTTGCCGATGACCTAATTCTATTCCTCAAAGAACCACAACAAACTTTACCAGAACTGATTCAGACAATAGAAAATTTTGGGAAAATATCAGGATATAAAATAAACAAAGATAAATCTCAAGCGCTAATATTTGCTGAGAACAAAAAGAAACTAGAGGAAATTGAAAAGATCAGCCCATTCCCAGAAACACCCAGGGGAATCAAATATCTGGGGGTAACAATTACAAAAAATTGTAAAGACCTATACAAAGCTAATTTCCCAGATGCAATAGATAAAGCAAAAAAAGACTTAGAGAATTGGAAAAATCTAGAATGTTCATGGCTAGGAAGAATCAATCTACTCAAAATGATAACCCTCCCCAAATTTATCTACAAATTCATGGCTCTCCCAATACGCTTACCCAACTCCTTCTTTAAACAGATAGACGAATTAATCAGAGACTTGGTGTGGAGGGGGAAAAAACCACGCATTAAAAAAGAAACCATGTATACAGCTAAGGAAAAAGGAGGATTAAATACCCCAGATTTCAGGTTGTATCATAAAGCCGCAGTGCTTGGGGCTATACAATATTGGTACCAGGAACCAAGCAATCCAGAATGGAATGCAATAGAAAAGGAACTGACAGACGTTGAATCACTAGCAGATCTCCTGGTAGATCAGGGAAATTTAGTAAGTGATAGGGCCAGAGAACACCCTTTTGCAAAACAACTATTAACAACATGGACAGGGGTAATCAAAAAATTGGGGATAAAAAAACAGGCATCACCATATTCACCTATTTACCGAGTAAATATGAGAGAAACACAGGTGGCACATGAATTGGTCCTCACTCTAAAGGAAAAAGGGATCAGGAAATCAGCACAATTGTTTGAAGGGAAAAAATTTAAATCTATAGAAGATCTGGAAAAAATAACCCAGTCCAAAATTAAAGTATTTCAATACTTACAACTGAAAAGTGTCTTTATGGACACAAGATTAACAGCCAGTTTCTCAAGAGAGCCAAGCGAAATAGAAAAAACACTCTTCAGCCTCACAGGAAGTAAGGGGAAACTCTCCAAGATCTATAGAGGTCTGAAAGATTTAACATATCCACCCAAACATAATTACATCCCAAAATGGGAGCGTGACTTAAAAAGGGAATTAACAGAAAAAGACAGAGAAAACATCTGGAAGCATATGCATAAATGCTCGTCAGCATTAGGGGAGAGAGACACAATTAAAAGCCACAACTAGATTCTATTTAACTCCTACACAACTTAAACATGGTAGAGACAAAAATGAAAAGGGGAAATGCTGGAAGGGGTGTGACCAATCAGCAGACCTCAAACACTGCTTGTGGGATTGTATGTATGTGAACATGTTTTGGAGCAAAGTATGGAAGGTACTAAATATTGTGAACAAAGGAATAGTACCATTTAAAATGGAAATAGGGATCCTGGGATTATGTCCGGACAGCAATACACTGAAAAGACACCAAGATGCTTTGACAACATTGTGCTTGGCAGCACTTAATACAATAACTAGACATTGGAAAACGAAGGGACCCCTGCCATTTCAGGAATGGATTTTGAGGATCTGGTATCTGCTTACTATGGACAAAATGCAAATCAGTCTTCTGAACCAGACAGGCAATACGGATGAGAAAAAGGGAAAAAAGATGAACAAACAAAAGATTGACTATGAAACTAAATGGATAGCTATTCTAGAAGCCATAGAAGAATTTGAACTACCAAAGAATGACAAGACAATATTATTTGACCGGTATTTGTAATAATATATGCCCAGTACGAACAGGGAGGGGGGGAGTTGTTTGTTGGAAAATGTTATAATGATTTATATAATATGAAACATTAATGCAAGTTAAAATTGTGATATTAAGATATAAGAGGAAGTTACGCCGACTCTATGGAGACAGGGACCAAAACTGTAACTCAGGTCCGAATGGAAAAAATGTGCCTTAAAATCACTGTAATATGGTGTAAAAATGAAGTTTAATAAAAAAAATTTAAATAAAAAAAAAATAGCAAATAACTTGCATTAAAATACCAAACATAAAAAATAATACAGAAAAACAAATCATGAATAAACAAATGAAAAAAAATATCTATCAACTTAAACAGAGACCAAAGAAGTACAACAGGATGAATGAAGACCTAAAAAAACAAAATGAACCTAAAACCAGAAACTAGTTGTTACCATAAATAAACAAATTAAAGAGCACCCCAAAATTAAAACCATTAACAAATACAACTCAAACAATATAATCTACTGTCTACCAAAATCCAATACGATCCCTCAAGCAGTGCCACATACTCCCTCAAAAAGACCACCTGAAAAATAAAATGAAAAAATAAAATAAAATAAACCCACATTCACTAACCCATTCAAACAACTCTCCTAAACCACTCAAACACTTAATGTATACACAAGATTTAAAAATTCTTCAAATAAGCTCAACTTAAACTCTACATTAAATCTCTATTTAATAACACTTGCTTCTGTCGAGGAGTTCCCAGAGAGTGGTGATGGGCGATTTCTCGTCGTCGTCCTGTGTGGTCCCGCAGGGTTCCATTCTGTCTCTTCACGCAGCTCTACCTCTTTTTCATGCGACCGAGGCCTTGCAGTCTCTGTGCTTACCCGTTGCCTGACTGCTGTTGGGGACTGGGTGAAGGTGAGTTGATTGAGGCTGAATCCAAACAAGACCGAGGTTGTGATGATTGTCTGGTCTCGTGGCCTGGAGGGGATTGGGACTCCTCTTATTGATGGGGTTTGGCCCCTTAGTGTTGGTCGGGTTTGCATCTTTGGAGTGCTTCCTGGACCCCTTGCTGTGCCGGATTATCAGGCTGCAGCGGTGACCAGGAGCGTGTTTCACCAGCTCCATCTGGCGCGGAGGCTGCGGCTGTTCCTTTCTGATTTGGATCTGGCCACAGTCGTCCATGCTTTTAATCACCTCGAGGCTAGATTACTACAATGTGCGCTACATGGGGCTGCCCATAAGGACTGTTTGGAAGCTGCTGTTGGTGCAGAATGCAGCAGCTTGCCTCCTGTCGGGTGACACGCCACAAGCACTGGTACTCTGGAGTCGGCACTTGCTTCCTGTAGCTTTCCAGGCACAATTCAAGGTGCTGTTTTTGACCTTTAAAACCCTAAACAGTCTGGGTCCCACATATGAGACTGCCTGTCTTTCCATGCCCTTTTGTGACCCCTGCGATCAGCTGGGAGCGCCTCCCTGTCAGTACCATCTGTTAGTCTTGTTCATACCGTAAGGGCTCGTAGGGGGATGTTCTTGTTTGCTGCCCCAAGACCTTTCTCTTGGTAAAGCCATTTGGCGGGCAGAGATAGGGGATGGAGGTTTGGGGTAAGGTTGTGAGGGGAGTGGGATATGGGGAGAGGTGGTATTGGGTGTTTTCTTGGGGGGGGGGTTTGGTGGTTTTTTTCTACTTTGCTTTTATAGATTTTGGTTAGCCACTCTCAGCCTTTGGTGAAGGGTGTGATACAAATTTAAATAATACATTAAATTTCTATTTAACACTTGCCTATTTCTTGAAGACACAACCTAATAAAGTCCTGCAAGACCTGTCACACAAACCCCCAAAATGGAAACCACTAGAGTCCTCCAATGAAACAAAACAAAAACCACAATTAACTACCGTGAACTTCTTCAAAGCCCCAAATAAAACAAACCCATCATAAATGCATTAATACTCATACTATTATCTACAAAGGCCCCAATCCAATGTACTGTGTACGCCGACCCCTATGCATCCAGCATGGCCCGAAGCATGGGCTCAGGTGCGCAGCACAGCTGCACTGGGTAAAGGTGCAACCTGGGCTGATGTGACCCCCAAGCCCACACACCCTGTGGCCCAGGGGATGGAGCAGAAGTTATGCCCACTTCAGACTGTGGGCTCTGGTCACGTCAGCACAGCTGTGCTACGCATGCCTGAGTGCATGTGTTTGGGCCTATGCACTGTGCCTGTGGTTGGTGTACATAAGCTATTGGATTGGGCCCTATAAAACACCTCATACAGCAAAACCATGAGGGACTCAGGATAACCAGACACAAACCAAAAGCTCCGCATCCTCTGGTGCTATAAACTTAAACCTGCCAATCTAAATCCATCTTTGATACCATAATACACCCAGGGCCGGACTTATGAATTTTGCATCCCTAGGCCATTCTCGGACTGCTGCCCCCAAGTTAAACCCTGTCCCCACGCTGCGTGTTCATGGGTGGGGGAGCACCATGTGAATGATGCGGCGCATGAACCTGGGGTGTGTGCATGCGCACACCCACCTAACACACATCCCCACTCTCACACATACCCCTTGTCCCCGCACACAGAGCAACTGGGGGAAACAGCAGTTGCTCTGTTGGTGTGGATTAGTGAGTGGGGATGCGTGTCCATGCGCTGGTGTGCCCATGGACCCACACCACACCACCCGGCGGAACCATGTAAAAAGGGCCTGTAAGGAGCCACTCGAAGAACAGAAGGTTGCTGCCTTATAAATAAGGTTCTTCAAGATGGCTCAGAACATTCTCACAACACCCACCCTTCCAGCGCCGCATGGAATTGTTTCCCTTATATTCTTAGAAAGTTGGAAGGAACTGTCATTTTGAGGGGGAAAGTGCTTTTTATACTAGAGAAGCTCAAGACCATCATGTGGCCTATCATTTGAATATGGTGGTCATGCCATGCACAACCCAGTTGTGAGAATGTTAGGAGCCATCTTGAAGAACCTTCTTTTACAAGGTAGCAACCTTTTGATCACACTCGTGGGGAGGAGTTGTTTGTAAACAGCCAGCTTTATCTCCCAGTCCGATCGGTCCAGGTGTCCTGCTGCTGCTGCTGCTTTACTAACAGGCCAACGGCAGAGGCAGGTGAGGGATGGGCACCCAGGCAGCAGGCTTCGGCTGCATGCAGCAGCCTCCAGTCCTGCAGGGGAAAAAGAAAAAACAGAGCGGCCTTGCTGGCGCCAGAATTGCTGCCCTCTAGAAAACACCGCCCCAGGCCCAGGGGGCCTGCCCCTAAGTCCGGGCCTGAATGCACCAATGCCTTATGTGGTTTAATATCTGCTCTAACTAAGATTTCTTTATTATTTCTACTCCACTTATAGGAAAACAAAGGAGCATAATAACATGATGGAATATGTTCAATAAGTCTTCAGTTTCTCAGAATGATGGATTAATCCTAGAAGATAAATAATACGTCAATGGATACACAATACTTCTGCCTAAAGAACTTTTTCCTCTGCTAATCAATAATGCTAAATGCAGAGTCTCCAGATTTTCACAGAAATTATCTAGAAATATTTTGGGGTACTGCGTGAGCAAAAAGTATTATACAAATGTCACAATTCCACCTTTTAAAAAATCTCATAATTAGAACAGTTCCTCCTAAGTCTGAGGAACTGTCCATAAGCCAAGCTCTCAAATGAAAAGGCTGAAAACTATTGAAATAAAGATACCTATTTTACATCTGTGGATTTGGAATTCATAGAAGCAATATATCAGGGCCTCACGGTACCTTAATATCTGAAAAAGAAATAACTGAAGTCATAATGTAAATCTAATTCAATGAACTCATGGCATTCATTAACTCAGTGATGAAAACAAATTAACCATTCCGAAGGACCCTTCCAAATTATAAACACATCAATGTAACATCTTCAAATAAATATATAATCAAAAAAAATACTCATCTCATAATCAAATATAAAGGAATGCTAAATATATTTGGTTATGAGATGAGTATTTTCTTTTATATATTAAGATGCTACATTGATGTGTTTATGATTTGGAAAGGTCCTTTGGAATGGTTAACTTGTTTTCATCACTGAGTTAATGAATGTCATGAGTTCATTGAATTGGATTTACATTATGACTTCAGTTTATAAAATTCTGCAAATCCATTTTACTTTGACCAACTTAATGCTGTTTGTGCTTTTAATCGTTGACACCATTTTGCATGCACTCTTTCAATGTGCGCACACACGCACACATTGGCCACCCCTTGGATCCATTGAAGAGGAACCCATGGCAATGCGCAAAATGTTGAAACTTATCAAGGCCCTCCTCATTGACATTAAGTTTTGAATGTTGAAAGAGTGCATGCAAAATGGTGTCAAAACGATTAAAAGCACAAACAGCATTAAGTTGGTCATAAAGTAAAACGGATTTTCAGAATTTCTAAGAACCACTTGAGGAAATGGCATGATGCCTGAAATTTGGCTTGTCCTTTTCATCTGTTTGAGAAATTAATTTCAAAGGATCATATATAGCAAAACAGAGCTGGAGTTGATGAATGCCTTGGTCTTCATTTTGAGAGAGCTATTTTTGTATAGCTGGTCTCAAGATTGAGGTCAGTGTGTTGGCATCAAGGAACTAAAGTTCCCACTTAAATGTTGGTCAGGTTTGCAACACTAGGAATTACTGTGGTCTGTCTTGTGTATTTACTGCTTCCTAGTTGAGGAAAATGTATCTCATTCTGCACTTCAGTGTCTTCAACAAAAGAAAGTACAATGTGAAATAGTTTGACTTGCAGATTAGTCGTCTTACATAATTGTGCAAAATACTTTCACTTTGTTTTTCTTCTCTTGAAGCTTTCCTTGTCTGTATTCTCATAACACATGAGTGGGAACCTCAGGCCTGGGGGCCATATGCAGTCCATAGCTAGTTTTTGTGGCCCCTCTTCTGTTTCTGGATCCAGCCCCTGGATCCAGTTTGCTGTCCCCAAGCACTGAAAGACTGAGCTCAGGGGAAGGAAGCCGAGATTAGCGTGCACTCGAGCATAGGGGACAGATCCATTGCACAGATACATGATCTGGACTCGCCTCTTTCTGAGTGCACCTATTAAGTGCCCTTGCCCCCAACTTCTCTGTGGTCCCAGGAACTTGTACTAACTTGCCCCAGAAAGGGAGGAGGTTCCCTGCCCTACACATTGCTCAGTTCTTTGTGTTAAAACACTTCTGTTCCCAACCATTAATATAAAAATGAGATGATACAAATATCTTATTGCTCTGCGCCAATCATGCTCAGGTTTTGAAATCAAACATTTATAAATCAACTTTGAAAATACCCATTTTTTTTCTTCTTTATTTTCAGAGGGTCCATATGGAATATTTGCTGGCAGAGATGCCTCCAGGGGACTAGCAACTTTCTGTCTAGATAAAGATGCACTCAAAGATGAATATGATGACCTATCGGATTTAAATGCTGTACAAATGGAAAGTGTTAGAGAATGGGAAATGCAATTTAAAGGTAACTTTTAACCAGCTGAACGCTCTTCACTTTTGTAAGATAAAGGTCGATGATAAAAGATTTTCACTGTATGGAATTAATTACACTTTCGTTCTGACTTCCTATGCTGTGCCGCTTATGAAAGCTTTGATTCTGTCCTAAAAATGTCTTGTACTTTATGTAAAGATATGCATATAAAAAGTGCTGCTGCCTTTCACGCTTGGGTATTTGCAAGTAAATTGCTGAACTAGAAAAGGTACAGAGAAGGGCAACAAAAATGATCAAGGGCATGGAAGGGCTCCCATATGAGGAGAGGGTAGGTTGGGGCTCTTCAGCTTGGACAAGAGATGACAGAGGAGATATGATAGAGGCCTATAAAATCATCAGTGGTGTGGAACTAATAAACAAGGGGCAGTTATTTACCCTCTCAGCTAGTACTAGCTAATGGGTGGCAAGTTTAAAACAAATAATCTTTTTTCATTCAGCGTATAATTGGGTCGTGGAATCTACTGCCAGAGGCTGTGGTAACAGCCAGTTCTATAGCTGAGTTTAAAGGAGGTTTGGACAAGTTTCTGGAAGATAGGTCCATTAGCAGCTATTAGCCAGATAGGATTGGGGAACATGATGGGAGCTTGGGGAAAACAGGGAATGGATCCCTCATTGTGAGCTGTTGGGTGCTTCTCCCAAGCCACTGTGATTAGCCACTGTCGGAGACAGGATGCTGGGCTAGATGGACCATTGGTTTGACCCAGAGTGGCACTCCTTATGTTCTTAGAACATGGCACCTAATATTGTTTTGCTTGGTGTAGATTCCATTCAGAGCTGCAGACATGGAACTACTACTTTTGAGTAGTCACCTGTCTTAGTTAGGTTGTTTCTGTTGAGCACAGAAGCACATCTCTGGGTGGTAATGTAAAGAACAACCTTGGGGAGGGAGGAGGAAAGAAGAAGCCCTAATAAAATGAATACTAACTAGCGGAAATGCACAGTGCAAGGGCAGAATTTTTAATAAGCTGTTGAGTAGCTGATAAGCTTTGGAAGAGGACTCTTCTTCAAGAAAGTGGTGAAGTAAAAGACCTGCAGTGTAGATTAAGCAGGAAATAGCAGCTGCCTTTGATTGTAACTGATGCATCAATGTCTTTTCCAGAAAAATATGACTACGTAGGTAGACTCCTAAAACCAGGGGAGGAACCATCAGAATATACAGATGAGGAAGATACCAAGGATCACTCTAAGCAGGATTGAACTTTGTAAACTACCAAAGTCAGGGGCCTTCGGAACTGCAACCTCTTATTCCCCATCACAGAATGTCCTGCATCTTCGGGTACAGTTCATCTGCTGCAACAAAAACATTCAACAGGTTTTGTTCAAGGAAAAATATACAATGAAGATTTGAATAACTAGACATTATTTGTGCTGCCAAACATTTTGTTGCAGTTTAATTGTAATGTCTAGTAAGGCTTCGTTAATGAAGAGGGGCCAGCCATTTAACATGCAAAAAAGCTGTTCCTTTTTTATCAATAAGTTGAAGTCTTTGAATAGTACATATTTACAAGGAGTCCTCAAGAAAACTATTACAGGCTTGAGTCTTGTTTCACATGTCATCTTTCTCCTTTAGATGTACACCAGTAAATTTTCCTTTACATCAATACTGGTAGTTTGGGCTACTGAAACTGATGTTAAAATGTGAATTTCCAAACTTATTTTGTATCTAGGTGTTAAAAGCCCATACAGAAACTTCAGTTCCCTAAAGTCCTTGCAGATTAAAGTTTCTGGTTACAAAAGATCTTTTCTCAAAAGGATCGAGCAAAACTAATTTCTCTGCAGCAACTATCATCTGAAGCCTGCCTTTTACCTTTTTCCTTTCCCTAAATCAAATCAAAACATTAATTGTGCCTTATTTCACTTATATAGACTTGAATTGTTTTAAGGGAGAGCCCCCACACGTGATTCAAGTCACTAAAAGCAGCATTGAGACTGAAGTTAGAGAACGTTCTGTTGATTGGAAAATTTTGTCATTCTGTATATAGAATGTTAAAGAATACTCAGTGTTACTGCCATATATGTATGTTAATATACATGAACCTAATTAGCATTGTAATGGCCAAATGCATTCCCCCCAGGCTTCTTTTTAAATAAAAACAAACCCTCTTCCTCCTCCAAGGAGCTGCCTAACTTTTGGGAGCCTAGTCTCCACATCTCCATAGAATGAGGTGGGTGTGCGTGTGTGTATGTCTGTGGGTGTTTGTGGGTGTGTGAGTGCAGAAATAGGGAGGGATTGTTTCTGCAGATATTGTAAATATGAGTACCGTTTTAATAAAGCATGTACAATACCAGATGTGCTGTCAGACTTTATATAAAGCTGTTAGTGCATTAAAATATGACCAGGATTTTCATATGTATGAGGAATAAGGACAAAGTCTTGGGTATCAAATATTTTTGCACTGCTATTTAACAAAGTTGTACTCAACTCATTATTTTTTATGAAGCCTTCAAATTTGAGTCCTCAGTAGAAATTGGGTTTATTCAGGGTCATGTTGGCTTAAATGTACATACCAATGCTTTTATGGTACGATAATACAAACTGCACATTTAGGAATGAAGCAATGAAGGCGGCAGCGGCATAATGCACAATAAATAGGACAATGCTCTCCTGTAACCTGAATGGTTTCAGTTATCAGATTTGTAGAACTGTTTCAACATGTTAATTGCATGGCTTCATTCTTCAGTCAGTGTGGCAACTTGTACCAAAAATATAGTCTCAAAGTCTCTTTGTGAAGACTCCCTTTGGCCTTATTGATTAAGTTCTGCCACACTAATAGAGCTCTTCAAATAGAGGAAGGTAACAAAAAACCTGTCAACTCTAATTTGTGTCCGAGACTGCAGTACCTTATACACACAGCATCATCTTGTCCAAAATGACTGAACCTAACCCATGCTAAGAGTGGATACAAGTGGGAAAACTTTAGTATGTCTGTACATATAGAAGCTTTCTATCTGCCCATCTTCTAAAATGAAGATACCAGTTGTCCTTTAAAGTAATTTGGAACTATGATTCACTTTGCCTCCCATTGATATCTGCAACTTTCCCATTCCAACATTCATTCAGTAATGAACATTATGCAGTCTGTTTTGAGAAAAATTAGCAAATTGTTCAGGTTTTTTTAAAATAAAGTGTTCTGTACATACATGCTTTGATTTCACTTCAGTGTGTGCTGCTGTTTGTGTGAATAATCCTTTGTATTGATTTATTCCATTTTTGTTGTCAAAGTAATGTAGAAGGATGAATTTTAGTCAACTTTTCTGTAGTGTTAACACAAGACTAGAACACTTTCTAAAAAAGTGCTGATCACTGATCAGATCCCAAAATACTAGTCGTGTAGTAAAGAAATATCCCCACCATCACCATGCCACAAGCCTGTGCCTTTGCATACAGACTCCAGTTGTCTTCATTACTAGCACATCACTTGTAAAAACCTTTGAAGGAATGGAATGGTTTCCTCTAAAACTTAAATCAGTAGTGACTAAGAACCTATGGATAATTTTTTCTGTTGTAGTGTACTATGTTAAGTGAGACCCGCTTGAAGCTGCAGCGCATTGAGTGTTTTATAGATGCTTCGACAAATGAGGAATTTGTTGGGAACAAGACACACTCAAACACGATTTGGAGCCTGATCCAGGGTGGATTATATTGTCCTCTGAAAAAGACTTGAGCAGTCTATATTTGGCAACCAATTATACACGTTGGCATGTTCTGTGCACCTAGCAGGAAATGGCTTTTAATTTATTACACCATTTTATCTTAGGGATTTGTTAATGTATGCATCCTACTTGGTAATCCTATCTGCCTTCATTGTGTTAACAAGCTAGATTGGGGGTGGGAGTGGAGATAGCTGAAGTTAGTTTTTTTTTTTAAAAAACACAAAAAAACTTGCAGCTTACCGTACAAGTCTGACCATGCTGGAAATGGCATGCGGTGCTCTTTCGACTCAGATTTCTTGGACTCCATGATCCTCTGTGGGTGTAGCCCTATCGGAGAACACTAGCATAGGTATTGGTCAGGTGTTCTTGCCAGTATCTTCCAGTGTGCTCTAGTGAAATTCAGTAAGGGCCTCCTGTGCAGTACAGATGCTGCCTGATTTAAACTTGTATGCAATCCTTCCCAGAATGTCTTATAGTTAATAAAACATAAAACCCAATTCCCTCCCCAGAGACCACCTGAAACCCTTCTTCTGAAAAACTTCCCTTAACTCCTCCCACAGCCACCTGCAATCACTATTCCCCCTCCCCCACTAAACGTTTCACACCATCTCCAGAAGATGCTCAGACAAGCTCAAATGAACCTCATGGGGAAGGGAATTCTATAAAATGAGCAACAGTGACAGAACACACACCCTGTCCTATTGCAGGGGCTGCAGAGGAGCATGGTAGGACAGGCAGTCCTTCAGGTATGTGGGGCCCAGGACCTTTAGGACTTCAAAGGTCAAAACCATCACCTTGATTTATGCCCAGAAGGTAGCTGGGGCAAACGCCGGAGCACTGACACAAGTGTGTTCCTGGCGGCCTAGCCCCAAAATGAGCCAGGGCACCGCATTTCACACCAGCTGCAGCCCTAAACAATCATTAAGGGCAGCTCCACATAGAGCACAACTCTAGTAGTTCAGCCTTGAATTGATGAAAGTATGGATGACAGCAGCAAGGTTTGAATCAGAAAGAAAAGCCTGCAGCTGCCTCAACAGATGCAACTGGTGAAAAGCACTCATGACCACAGCCATCACCTGATTAGCCAGGTGCAGCATGGAGTCCAGAAGCATGCCAGGGCTGTGCAGCTGATGGGACTGAACCCCATCAGTAAAAGGAGTCCTAATCCCCTCCAAGTCTCAGGACTGACCCACCATCACCACCTCAGTCTTGTTTGAATTCAGCTTCCAGCAACTAGCTCCCGTCATCCATTCTATAGCTTCTTTGTCCGGTTATGCGGACGCAGGGAGTGTTCTTCCCTACGACCAGCAGGAGGCAGCACAGACTCAACTGGGCATGTGCAGGGAGAACATGCCCTCAATCCCCAGTTGAAAGTCTGTCTCTGGACCGGATAGGAGTGCAGCGACACTGCTCTGCACCTACACAAACTTTTTTGCCTCAAACGGGCATAGTTAATTATTTGAGGGGATTATTCCCTGACCCTACTACACCGCCTCCAGGTGCCAACAACTACAGCAGCTGCCTTGGATCAGCCCCCTGGCTCTGGCCCCAGGGTATGGATCGGGGTGAAGCAGGTGCGGGGCTCAGCACCAAGGGGAAACCTGCAGACATGACAAACGACCAAAACCTGCCAAGCCGTTGCCCACCAGGCTGCAGCTCGCAGCGTGGGAAAGGAAAACAAAACTGCAGCAGCTGCCACCCAGGAGGAAAACTGCAGCGAGGCCTGCTCTCAGGAGGAGGACAGAGCCTCTTGCAGATTGGAGGAAGAGGAGGCCGCCTTCTGCGCCTCCCACTGCACAGTAAGAGGGGCCCCTATGCCAGATCCAGTCCAGCAGCTACTAGATGTCCTGCAACAGGTTACGTTAGTGCTTACTAGAATTGAGGGGAATCAATCTAAGCCCCTGCAAATGGACCCGTCACCCCAGATACTCTGACCCTAAAAAGTCATTTAAAGGGGCATCTGAACCAGCGGGGAAAGGGAAACACCCACTCAGAAGGCCCATAAAACCCCACAAAAACTCTTGGTTAGGGATCTTGAGAGTTCTTTCTCGGAGGCAGAGGAACTGGACAAGGAGTGCATGGAGGAGGGTGAGATCCTCCCCACCCCCTGAGGAAGACTGATTCCACTGCCCCACCTCAGTTGAAAAGGAGGAGGAAGAACAGGACCTCCCAGTGCTCTGCATAGACAAAGGGATGCCTCTATGGAGGACTCTGATCAGGAGTCACGAGAGAGTCCCTCTCATTCCTCTCAGTTCTCTGATAAGGATTCCCCCAATTTGGAGGCAATCCTCACACGAGGCCATAAAGATTTAGGCAGGGGGCTACCCTCTGACTAGGGTCCTAAACTCCTTAAAAAGACAGAGAGGGTCCTGAGAATTACACTGAAGACCCCAAAGGAGTAGTCTGAATCCTCTTTGGAGGAGAGAGACTCTGACAGAGAATATATTCCCCATCTGTCCAATACTTCATGAGGCACCTCCCTGGACAGGACATTTGAAGAGATAATTATAACACAGTGGAAACAACCCACTAAGCCCTCTAAACTTTTCTAGAGTACATCAGTGTCTATATGACTTTAGTAAACACAGTGATAGTCTTCAAGGTGCCTCAGGTTGATGCAGCAGCTTCCTCAATCCATCTTCCCTTCAGAGGGAGATCTGCTACCTAAAGATGCAACTGATAAAGGGGTGGAAATCTGTCTTGAGTAGAGTTATGAGGTCCTAGCTAGCATACTGCGTATGGCTACAACAGCCTCCTATGTGTTTAGAGCTATCATGCAATGGTTTAAGATAGACAAGGAACAGGATCTCTGAGTCTGTCACGTAAACTCACCAATAGTATTACCCTGGTGCACTCCTTTCTAATTGACTCTATGGATGCTGTCACCTGGGCGGCTAGGGGCATGGAGGCCAACGTAGCTGCCAGGCACAGACTCTTGCAGATACACACACTAAGAACCCCTTGGTAAATGGACTGTTTAAAGGAGGGAAAGTCTTTGGCTCCACCCTCAACAAAACCCTTGCTGAGGCTTCAAATAAAGAAAAGAAACACTCCTTGCATCAAGTGTAATCATTTAAAAACTTTTTTCATCCCTTTCAGCGCTTCTTCAACTCTAGGAAGAGCCAAACCCAGAGCAGTTCGTGGACATCCTAATCTCGAGGCCAGGAATTAATTGCGGCCGGGGATCTAGACCAAACAGATACACGAATTCCTACCCTCAATTCAAAAGATCAGGGTTTCCTGCCCGGAAGTAGGATTCATGACTATTCTGCTGACTGTTCCCCGCTCTCCATGCCTCTCGGCAGCCGTCTACAACTCTTCGCAAACAGGTGTATGCTGATGACCACAGACAGCTGGGTAAGAGACACTGTTTCCAGAGTATACTTGATAGAACTCAAGTACACCCCAAGGGAGTTTTTTTTTTTAAGAGTATCCCCATGCTCACGCAACCCGATCAAACGTTCTGCCATGTCCCAGGAAATTCAAAGGCTAGTGGAGATTGGGGCAATAAAACAGGTTCCCATGTCAGAGAAGGGACGAGATCTCTATTCTCTCTTCCTGGTGCAGAAAAAGAACGAGACGTGGAGAGCAGTTCTAGACCTGAAACGCTTAAACAAGGCGGTGAGATCGCAAGAGTTCAAAATGGGAACACTGGCATCAATTTGTCTCTCCTCATGACTGGCTGGCATTCTTGGACTTGAAAGACTCTTACCTTCATGTCCCCATCCTGCAAGCCCACAGGAAATGGTTTCGCTTCTGTTATGTGGGTCACCACTTGCAGTATCAAACCCTCCCCTTTGGTCTCTGATCATCACAAACATTCACCAAGGTGCTTATTCCCTTGATAAACTTTCGCCTGGAGGCCATAGCAGTGTTTCCCTACCTCGATGACCTGCTCATCCGTGCCCCCTCCGAGGAGTTGACTCTACACCATGTGCAAGGGGCCATTGACTACCTCAAGTTCCATGGCTTTCTGATCAACAGGGACAAAAGTCATCTGGCTCCAGCACAATGTCTGGAACACCTGGAAGTGATAACACCTCCCAGGACAGAATATTTATTCCCTGTCAACAGGACAAGATCCAGAATCTCATTGCTGCCATACGATCACAGCATCTATATCCGCCACTGTTGTTAGCGTCTGTAGCAGGGGGTATGCCAGGGCCACACGGGAGCTCACCCCTCTGCTCCCAGCTCACCCCTCTGCTACGCCTTTTTAGCCCAAGCCTTGGCTGAAAACCCCCGAGACGGGGGTACCCTCTTCTAGGACACAACACACAGTCCAGAGGGTATTAGTCTACAGTCGATTATTAGACTCTGTGTCCAGTGTACCTTGGGCTGCCGGCTTAATCGCCTCCACCCTGCAGGCCCATGTCAGGCCCTGCAGGCTCAGGAGCAACACAGACCAACAACCCCCACAGTCCATCCAGCCAGGCCTCAAAACCCCCAGACTCTGGCCAAGCCTTCCCCAGGCAAGGGGCTCCCTCTTGGACACAACCTCTCCCCACTTCCCTGGGTCCCTCTGGTTCTTCAACCTTCAGTACCTTGGAGAGCATAGAGCAGAAAGGCTTCTTCAGGGAGCTGTTGCTTCTCCTGCTCCCTAGCAAAAACTCTTGCCGCTCTGCCTTGTGTCCTTATATACAGGCAGAGTGGGTGTGGCCAGGCTTCCTTTCCACAGCCTGAAAGGGCCAGTAACTTGCCCACTCTGTCCCAAGCTTTCTCAGCCTGTTGGCCTCAGTCTCACCCCCAGCTATGGGGTTGGCTCTACCACCCCCTTGGGCATGCTCAGCCCTCCGGCAGCCCCCTTCTTAAAGGGGCATAAGCCCCACAGGACTGCTCCCTGCTACGACGTCTCTCCAGGGTCGTCTTATTATTATTATTATTATTTTATTAGTAAGCATTTATATAGCACAAGCAATGTACTTGGTGCTTTACAAAGTAATGGAATATATGGTTTCCTGCTTCAGACACCTAGAGTGGGCGCATTTTCATTCTCGACTCCTCCAGCATCCTCTTTGCCCATGGCAGGCGCAAATCATCACCAACGTAGGAGTGAACATACCCCATGGACCAGGAAACTCTGGATTCCTTCAAGTGCTGGGAGGAACCCCACCAATTCATACCAGGGGTTCAGCTGATGGATCCCATCAGGTTGGTAATCACCATGGATGCCAGCTTACTAGGCTGGGGGGGCCCATCTTGACACAGGTGTGGCGCAGGGCATCTGGTCTGCATCAGATCTGACGCACAGCATCAACTGGCTGGAGCTCAAAGCAGTTCGCCTCGCCCTACAGCACTTTGCACCCTTAATAGTCGGATGTCACGTCCTGGTTTTCACAGACAACACAACCGTTCGTGCTTATGTGAACAACCCAGGGGGCTCCAGATCTCAAACCCTGCTGGCAGAGGTGACAAGACTGTTGGAGTGGGCGGAACAGCACATCCTGTCCCCGGTGGTTCTTCACATTCGGGGCATGGACAATGTGCAAGCAGATTGGCTGAGCCAGAAGACAGCGGATCCGAGGGAATGGTCCCTCAGCAAGTCCGTCTTCCAACTGGTAGTGCAGAGGTTCGGTCAACCGATTCTGGACCTCTTTGCCTCTCTGTCAAATGCCAAGACGAACCAATTCATTTTGAGAGGACGCCATCTTGAGGTGGAGGCACAAGACACACTCAGTCACCAGTGGCCCTGGGGTCTCCTATATGCCTTTCCCCCCATTACCTCTCATAAGCAGGACAATACCCAACACTGCCTCTAACCCCCAACCCCACTGCCTCCAGCCAGAGACCATTTTCCCACTGCCTCTAACCCTCACCGCCTCCGGCCCTAACACCCCACTGCCTCTAACCACCTACCCCAATGTCTCCAACCCCAGCACTTCACCCCACTGCTTCTAACCCACAACCTCTAGCCACCCACTGCCTCCCCCGTGCGGTGTCTCAACTCCCCTCCATCCCCATGCACTGTCTTCTCTTTGCTGTCCTGATAGTTTTATAAATTTTATCTATGTTCTAAATTTTTTTATGTTCTTTATATTATCTTAATTGTGAGTCGGCCCGAGCTGCCATGTGGGCAAAAGGGAGCGGGTTACAAGTGCATGTAATAAATAAATAAATATGCAAACGCAAGATGGAACGAGCCACCATGATCCTGGTGGCCCCTCATTGGCCTCGCAGACCATGGTTCATGGACCTAGTAACTGTCAGCCAGGGAGAGGGTGGAGCTTCCCCCAGAACCAGATCTGCTGTCTCGGGCCAGTGTTCTACGAGCAACCGGGGTTCTTTAAACTGACTGCATGGCTGTTGAAACCGAGGCCCTACATAGTCTAGGATACTCTGAGAAAGTAATTAAGACCTTTTTGGCGTCTAGGCACAAGCCCACNGGGGGGGGGGGGTTGTTACTTGGTGTCGAACTAATCAGGTGCCTCCCCACTCCCTGTCAGTTGCTCAGGTCCTTCAGGTTTTACAGGAAGGCCTGGACAAGGGTCTGCGGCCCAATACTTTGTCTAGGCAACTTGCTGCCTTTGAATGGGAATGCCCTGCGAATGCGGCGGGGGGGGGGAGTACACCTCTCGGCGCATCAGCACATCAAACAGTTCCTACGGGCTGCGAGACAGATCTCCCCTCCGGTGGCACATAGATTTTCTTCGTGGAACCTTAATGTTGTCCTGAAGGCTCTTATGGATCCCTCTTTTGAACCCCTCAGTGAGGTTTCCTTGTACTTTCTTTCTATTAAGGTGGTCTTTCCCATTGCCATTACATCAGCTAGGAGGGTATCAGAAATAGGGGCACTGTCCATGGATCCGGCCCTGTGTTCCTTTTGTAAGGAATCGGTCATCCTACGTCTGGATCCTTCTTTTGTGCCTAAGGTTAACTCTAGTTTCCACCTGGGACAGGAGATAATTCTCCCTTCCTTTTGCCCTCGCCCCCAGCACCATTCGGGGAAGTTGTTCGAACAACATACGCTGGATTTTCGTCGGACGCTCAAGATCTACCTCGTTCATATGAAGTCCTTTCAGCGGACTTCGAGCCTCCTGGTCAGCTACCAGCCCCACTTGACCAAACACTATAAGATTGACCTCCTGGATTCCGCTGAGGCTGCCTTCGACAGGCAGGTTTTACAGAGGGTCCTACATTCGTTTTCCACATGGGTAGTGTAGGTTCGATTGCCACCCGATCTTTCCTTCCCTGTTCTGAATTGGGGGTACTACTTGGTTACCTCCCTGCGTCCGAACAACTGGATGAAGAAGCTATAGAAAGGACAATTGGGTCACTTACCTTGGGAATTGTCCTTCTGTAGCTTCTGAGGGAGGTTATTCAGCCCTCCCGTGGGTCTTGCTGTCGGGTTGGCAGCTTCCCTGACTTTGGTTTTCCTGGATTTGCCAGGGGTCCTTTGTGTTCCAGTTGCCCTGTTGGAGGCAGTTTCCTGTTATACTGCTAGTTTGGAGATGTTTCTTTCTCTTTTCAGATGTCCTTAATCCATCGGCTGTGTCACACCTGGGAATTGAAGGCATGCTATCCCTGCACATGCCCAGTTGAAAGACTGTTCTGCCTCCTGCTGGCCATGGGGAAGAACACTCCCTGTGTCTAAATAACCTCCCTCAGAAACTACAGAAGGACAATTCCCAAGGTAAGTGACCCAATTGTTCTGTCTCCAGCTGCAGTCAGGCCAGTGCAGACTCTGGAGCCACTGGCATTATGTGCTCCTGGCAACCCGTCCCCAAAAGGAGTTGGATAAAAAAAAGAGGTAAAGCTAGCTGTCGTCAGCATATTGATGACACCTCACACCAAACCTCCGAATCAGGGCATGACATTTCAGTTCAAACTCTGGTAGCCAAAAAAACCATTCAGTTGTCAGACTTTATCCTGAACTGTTCTTTTCCCACTACACCCCCAAACCAGTCACCAGCCTCAGTTTTCTGGGTGCCAATGGCTCCCAAGCGCCTGCAAATTTAATGCCCTGCTCCAAATGATCTAGACCAGCAGCCTTTTGAACAAGAGGGAAGGCTATGGAACCCTGCAGGGGATGAAGAACAATCACTCACCACCCACTGAAACTTTCCCAACAGGAACGAATGGAACAACCCAAGAGCATGCACCACCACCAGGTCCTACAATGATGTCAACACCACCTCATGATCAACTGTGTCAAAGGTGGCGGAAAGATCTAACGAACAAGAGGGTACAATTTCCATTGTCCATCTGCAGGCACAGATAATCGACCATGGCCCCAATCACAATCTCCATGCTATAGCCAGGACAAAAACCAGTCTGAAAAGGGTCCAGGAATCCGACAACGGTGAGATGAACCTGGAGCTGTCTGGCAACCCACCCGTTTAATAACCTTCCCTAAAAAGGAAAGGTTAGGGACAGTCCGATAGCTGACCCTGCAGCTTTATCTCTAGCTTTTGACTTGAAAGTTGATATCTGTGTGAAGTTTTTTTACTACAGAATCGCCACGCTTACTCTGTAAACTTGACCGCTTTCTGTAAACACAGCAGAGTTTGCAGAACAGACCTTACACAGCAGGTTTGAGGAATGCTGTCCTGGGGGCAAATCAAACTTGTAGCTGCTTGGGGCGGGAGTGGAGAAGGGGCATGCTTTTCCAATACCTGAGCCTTGCCCATGCATCTATCCCCTACTCTCAAACACTGAAGGAGCATATTCATAGTGATGGGAGCATAGACTAGGGCATGCACTTGAGGATAGATCCCCTTCATTCTGTCCTGATGATACTCATTAAACTCCCCTCTGGTCCTTGAAGTTTATACTAATTTTCAAAGTGACCTGTGTTAGAAAAGGATCCCCATTGCTGTCTCAGGTTTGTTCCTACTAAATGGGAGCTGCTGCTGACCACAAGAGGAAGGGAGAAGCTTAGTTTGGTTAACATTCAGAAATTGCATCAGATTTGATTGTCCTAAATCAGCAAGAGAAGTATTCGACAGGCCTGTGAGTAGCTAAAAGAATATCTGCTGTCTGAAAGCACAACAAAATAGATAGTGGCTTTCTTGCTTGGAGGTACAAAAGTATTAAGGGTACCCTCAGTAGAAAAACATTATTTATTAGCAAGCATTTATATAAGCGCCATCAATGTACCTGGCACTTTACAAAGTAATGGAATAAACACGGTCCCTGCCCTAGGGCGTACAATCTGAGAGATGAGATATTTTGGGGGCGGGGGAGACGAAGGGGAACGGAGAGAGACAAGGGATGTAACATTCAAGAAGATGCAAGGTCTCGGGTGCACATGCTTGGCTTGGTTAGATCGAGAATTATGGCTGGCTGGTCCATGCGGTGATGAAAGGAGTATGCAGACTTCAGTTAACTGATTGTACCAGGGGAGGGGAGGGTAGAGTGGAAGAGGTGGGTCTTAAGGAGGGATTTGAAGGTACGAAGGGAGGGGGTGAGGTAGATGTGGGCAGGGAGGGAGTTCCAGGCATGGGGGGCGGCTAGGGAGAAGGTACAAAGGCAGTTTGGGGAGCAGGGGAGGCGTGGGAGGGCGAGAGGGCACAGAGGAGGAGCAGAGTTTATGGACTGGAGTACGGAGGGAAATCAAGTTAGTGTGTGAAGGCATAAGGATAGGCTTAGTAGTGTGAGTTACTTAAAGATGACCATCTCTTAAAGGTGCATTAAGTTTATAGATACTGCAATGGATGGTATTTTTATGTTTGATTCTTATAGCAAAAAATCAGCACTGACTTGTAATACATGTTTCGATACTGATTTCTCCTTAGCACTTCACTCCTCTTTTTAACATACTGATAAATGCTGTTTATTTTTAGTTTTTCAAAATTAATTAAAAGCATCTATTTTGTAAAGAATTAATTCCCTTTTTTGTACTAAAATATTATTCGTGGGTCTCTGTATTGTCTGCCATCCTATTAAATTTCAAAAATAATTGGGTGACAGATGCACAAAATAGGGTGTGCGTGTGCAATGAGTTTTCACTAGAGAAGGCAGGAGACTTTGGAGAAAGTAACTCCAGCAGGATGTAAGGAAGTATAGTGAAATTCAAACATGGCCCTGATTTAAACGTGGCACGGTAATTCATGGGTTTTCTGCAGAATCTAGCCTCGGTTGGAATTATTCTCATGGAAAATAGGGAAATTTCTGCAAAATTTCCCTTTCCTGTGCGTACAAGCCAGTCGGGCTTGTGCGCACCGGATAAATTGCCGCTGCTGCCCGGTCTTGCTGCACCCACCCACTCCTGATGCCTCTGCCCTCTCAGGGGCCACCATCTCCTTCCACCGCTGCTGGGTAAGTAGAAAGTGGGGGGTCGGGGGGTCCTCTGCACCCTGTGGCTGAGGGGGTGGGGGGAGGCTTTTCCCCAGCCCCAAAGTGGCCTGTGGGGGGGTCCCCACCCCCCTTGTGGCTTGCGGTGGGGAAAGGCTTTGCCCCAGGTCAAATGCCTGCTAACCCTTTTCCTCCACATGGCTTGGGAGGGCCGGGGGAGGCTTTGCCCTGAGATGGGGGGCTGGCAGATGTGCCCTTTGTTTTTAGCCTCTGTTCCAGCAATGGGCTTGGTGGAAACTCCGACCCCCCAAACCTGCTGAGCTTATTTTTTATTCCCTTTTTTCAGGAAGTGGATCACTTCGTTGCAAAAAAAACTGCACACAAAGCTTTACAGTGGTAGAGGCTTTGATGAAGACGATATACGCAGATCTGTCTTGATTTGCTTCAGTGCAAATAAATGTCTCATTTTAACTAGAGGTTTAAGGAATGCAAATGTCTTTCATTTTACTAGACTCGCTTTTTAACATACCTGTAAGTTGTTTTTTGTTTTTGTTTTTTTTTTAAATCAGTTTGGGGTTGCAGAATTTTGGAAAACATTTTGCAGGAGAATCAGTGCCCTGCTCACAAATCAGAAAACCTTACATAGGTTTCTGATGCTAGTTTTAAAATGTCTGTTATCCTTCATTAGCACATTATATCTATCAATACTTTATTGCGTAGTCATAGCAGTAGTATATACACACACAATGCAGTAAGATGCAAACTTAATAAATAAAATATAGTAAGTAAAGTAAACTCCATCTCCTGCTATCTAATGAATGGGGTTACACATTATATAAACCCTAGGGACCGTTACAGTACCTGACAAATCATGCCAAACCTCCTAACCCTATGGTAAAGCTACCCCACCAAAAAGAGAGGCATATATCCTAAGGAACCTAAGGTGCAATACCCAGAAAGGCATTTCGACACTGGTAAGCTTGTAGAAGATAAGCAGCGATGTTCCTAATGATATCGGGGTCCGGGCTACCCAAAATCAAAGCAATAAGCACAGGGTCATCTCTGCCAGGATATTTTCCCAATACAGGCCCTAAGTGTTCCTGCCTCAGTTCGTCATAGAGATGACAATGAAAAAGTATATGACTAACAGATCAGCTTGTCAAAAGGGCACAGGCGTTCTAAATAAGGAATACCCTGAATCCGACCCTCAAGGACGCAAGATGGAAAAACATTAAGACGAGCTCAGCAAATCAGTTGCTTAGCCCTTCCAGAAATAGGGGCCAGAAGATAATCGGCAACCTGCCCTGGACCTGGGCTCGCCCCCAAATAATCCCGAATATAGGGACATGCGCCAATCCTGGACAACTCGGTCTATCGACCTATGTCCTCTAGGCAAGAAAGTGTCCTTTTGGAGGGAAGGTGGGAGCTTATGCCGGAGATAGTCTGGTGAGAGCCCCATCCCTCTCAGGTCTGACTCGATCATTGAGTGCCACTGGTCTACATAGGTGTCCTCCAAAAGAGCCCTCAGAATTAACGATCCCTGACCCAAAATTTCAAAGCAGATTCCTTTGCTACCTGGGACCATGGTTTCTGCCCCAACTCAGCCCGAATTACATCTAAAGGGGACCCCCGAGGGACACCTAACAGCTTCTGAAGAAAGCTCGATTGCGACTTGTCGACCACGGTGGAGCAGAAAGGGGCCCAAAGCTCGACCCCATATAGCAGTTGAGATCTAACTTTAATAGCATGTACCTGCAGAGCTGGGAGAACCACAGTTCTACCCTGCCTAACAAACAATCCGCTGACAGCTTGTGCTGGGCCCTGCGCTGCTCTAAGGGCCCTGATGACATGCTCTTGCCAACTGCCAGATCTATGGAAAAGAAGGCCCAAGTAACAAAATACGGACTTGCTGGATGGGACTGCCATCAATGAACCAGGACTGCATTTTCAATTTAGAGGTAAAAACCAGGACCGTAGACTTTTCATAGTTAATAGCCAGATGATTGGAACGACAGAATATGGCAAAGGCATGCAACTGCCGGTGGAGCCCTACCTGTGTCTGCGAGAGAAGCGCGATGCCATCAGCATAACATAAGCAGCCAACAGACCGCAAGACTAGTTTCGGGGGGGGGGAAAGCAGGGATCGGCCATGACAGGTATCAAGTAATCGATGAAATAGTTAAAAAGAACCGGAGCCAAGACACACCCTTGCCTAACTCCTACGGAAGTGGTAACTGCGGGGGTGATATGCCCTTGCAGATCTACTTTCACTACCAGAGAGGAGCGTGCATGCAATAGATAGATCAAGGCCAACAGGCGCTTATCTATTGTGGAGGCCTGCAGCTTTCTCTACAGGGTGGCCCCATCCACTGAATCAAAGGCTGCCCTGAGGTCAAGAAACGCCACATAGAAAGCTCCATTGTGGACCCTATACTTGGCAGCCAGATGATAAAGAGTGTAACACTGCTCAATGGTTGAGCGACCCTGCTGAAACCCAGCTTGTTCAGGTGACAAGGCCTTGGCCTGAGTCATCCAGCTCATCAGTTTCCCCAGGAGATATTTAGCATAGATTTTAGCCACAACTGACAAAAGACTAATGGGCCTATAATTGGATGGATTCAATTAAGATCCCTTTTTATTAATCGGCACAATAACAGCCTTGTCCCAGTCCAAGGGGATCATTCCACTGCTGTTAATGGCCGTGAACAATGCCACCAGAACAGGCAGCCACCAGGCCTTGTGCTTCTTTAAATACTCAATACATATTAAATCGATACCAGGGGCACGGTTGTTGCAAAAAGAATCCACCAAGGCCTCCACTTCCCCCTCCTGGATTGCAGGCCGGGGTGGAGGGTGTCTCCCCCAGGTCAGGGACAAAATAGTCCTGAAGTTGTTCTCTACCTGGGGGATTATACAATTTGTCAAAATGCTCCATCCACCCAGCTGCAGAGTCCCCCAAATCCAACACTCACAGTTCTTTCCCTTCCTCCCCACAGGTGGAAAAAAGCCTCCCGATGCAGCAGCGGGGATGCAGCACCAGCCCGGCGGGAGCAGGAGTGGCAACAGGCAGTTGAATGGTGCTCCTCTTCAGAAGTCTTATCCTGTCCAGATGTTTCAGGATAAAAAATTAACCCTTTATCAAAAGAAGTTCTGATTTCTGCCTTTGCTACTTGGGAGCTATCTAGTCATTACAAGAACTGAGTGGGCTTATCAAAATAAGGGTTAGTTAGATGGTCCTCTGTTTTGACATCCAAATCTTGGCTGGGCTAATAACCTGTAGTATAGACTTTTTTGGGGGCAAATGCAGGCAGAGGTTGATGGGCATAATTGTGGTCCCTCCTGAGAGACTTGAGGAAACTAAACAGTCATGGGATAAGAGGCAGTGGGTAATTTCAGACACGACGGGCCATTTGGCCCACCACGCTGAATCCTGGACCGGGATCTCTCAGATTCCGGTCTGTGATGAAGCCGGCTGTCCTTTAGACATGCCGGCTCCATCACGCTGGGGAATCTCGGTGGGGGCGGGGCTGCGCAGTGCGACGTGTGGCCGCCCGCCCTCGGGGAGACGGGTGGGTGCAGTGGCCAATGCGGCCCATACCGTGGTCAGGGCCACGATCCGTGATGGGCCAAGGTAACACGTTACTTTTGGCCCATCACGGATTGTGGCCAATCTAACTGTGGTTCTGGACCTCAGGCCAGCCTGAGGTCCAGAACCGTGGTTAGCTTTGATCCCTGCCAGAAATTCACCATGGTGAACATCTGGCAGGGATCAAATAGACGTTACCGAGATCGCTGCCACCACGTGGAATCCATTGGCAAAATATTGCCAATGATGGGCCCCTGGAGGGAGGCCCATCAAGGGAGCCCAGCCACCGATTCCTTTAGACGGAAGACCAGGTTCCTTGAGCAGCGATTTTGTAACGTCTGAAATCACCCTGAGTCCTATCATGGATCAGCAACTGGTTAAAAGATAGGAAGCAAAGAGTAGGATTAAACAGTCAATTTTCACAGTGGAGAGAAATAACTAGTGGAGTGCCCTAGAAGCCTGTACTGGGACCGGTGCTTAATATATTCATTAATGATCTGGCAAAGGGAGTAAAGAGTGAGGTAATCAAATTAGCAAATGACAAAGTTAGTTAAAACCTGAGCAGGCTGTGAAGAATTGCAGGAGGATCCTGGAGACTGGGCATCTAAATAAATGGCAGACAAAATTTAACATGGACAATTGCAAAGAGCTGTACAAGTGGGAAAAATATCCCAAACTATATGTATCCAATGCTGGGTTCTAAATTGGGAGTTAGTTATCGCGCAGGAAAAGGATCTTGGTCATTGTGGACAATGCATTGAAATCCTGAGCTCAACGTGTGGTGGCGGTCAAAAAAGCAAACAATGTTAAGAATCATTTAGAAAAAGCTAGAGAATAAAACTGAAAGCATAATGCCTCTATATAAATCTATGGTATGACCGCATCTGGCGCATTGTGTGCGGTTTTGGTTGCCCCATCTCAAAGATATAGTAGAACTAGAAGAGTTAGAGAGAGAGGCAACAAAAAGATTAAGATTATAGAATGGCTCCTGTATGAAGAGGTTTGATAGGTTGGGGCTCTTCAGCATGGAGAAGAGATGACACAGAGGATATGATAGAAGTTTATCAAATGAGTGGTGTGGAACAGGTACTGTAGCTGGTTTTAAAAAGGGATTGAATAAGTTCTTGGATGATAGGCCCATTAATGGCTATTGGCCAAGTAGGTTTGGGGGATGTTATCTTTTACTGTTGGGGGCTGGAACAACAGGGAATTTTTTGCCCATTGTGACCTGTTGGGTACTTCTCTCAAGAGACTGAGATTGGCCATTGTTAGACTCAGGATGCTGGGCTTCATGGACTGTTGGTCTGACCCAGTACAGCACTACTTATATTCTGGTGTATCATTGTTATGATTTTTTAGACCTGTCACCTAATAAAATTAGTTCTTGTTCAGGGGCCACATCTGGTAGAGAAGAGTTTTGGGTCTCAGCTGGCCTTGCAAACTGATTGCATCAGACTCTTCTCTTTCCCCCCCTCCCCCTCTAAAAAAACAATTCGCTGGGGCAGGAGGCAAAGAAAATGCAGTTGGGTAATTAATCTTCTCCCTACCGCTGATGGCTGTTTTCAACTGGCCATGCTAACATGGAGGTACTGGGCTTGGTGCAAACACCCCATTCCATAGAATACTCAGGTAAAGGAGATAGAGATAAATTACTTATTTTATTCACAGTGGGGCCAGTAATAACCTGTTACCTTCACCTGGCACTATATTGCAAGTTTCATTACAAACAGGATTGTGTGTCTTACTCGATACAATCTGAGAAAATAGATAAAACCTATCCAAGTCACAGAAAAGCCACTCCACATGAAAGCTATGAGCTGACAAAACATCGTTTTGGTGCCAGATTTTTTTAATACTTTCCACTTGGAGATACAGTGACACCCCCATCTCCAAAGGAATCCTCCTTATTTGAATCCTAGTTTAGCAAGATTGTGGCAGTAAACTTAAAGTAGCAACTTTATGATGAAACATACTCCAAGTCTCAATGGGTTTCCAACGAAGATCCCTGAAAGAAAGGGCTACAGTCCGCTTATGGCCTTTTCCTAGAGCCAGCAGGATCTGGACTTTTAGGTTGGATGCCAGCATAGACAGGCATGGGGAGAGCCCAGCTCTACACTTTCAGTGGAGGGGCAGACATTATCTGAGAGCAAGCTGTTAGTCGGAACAATGGGTGAAAACAAACAGCCAGTGCTCAAGTTACATGTCCTGCGGAGTAGAGGTTGCCTCTGGTGGAGATAGGTCGGGGAATGGAATAAATGTTTCCCCAGCCCGACCTGGCTGAGAAGGGGGGGCATAGAGCGATGTGCAGCTGGCTGACCCCACCCCTGTGCTGTAGTCAGTGTTCCACCCCCACCATGACAGGCAGCTGTGGCAACCCCCCACACCAGGCTGCGTTGGCACAGAAACACACATCCACCAGGGCCCATCTGGGCGGCCCTTTGGCCTAGTTCCTTCTAGAACAGCCACCTCCCACCCCCTGGGGTCTGTACTGGGTCCGCATCTGGCAGCCCAGAAACAGATGCACGGTGTGAGATGCTGGCCCAGGCAGGTCAGAGCCGGTGAACCAGCCCAGCGCCATGGTGTTTTGATTTTTTTTTTAATCCAAATTTTCTTTATTAGCATTCAGTATGCTTATAACTTTACAACAGAAAAATTCAACTTACATAGACTCAGATACATTTTAGTATTTTAAACAATTTCTGCAATTACAAGTGACCTTGACCCTTGCTTTATTTCTGGTGTTTTTGGGTGCATTTAAGTATGAGGTTTAGTCTTTTCAGCTCACAGATAGTGTTCAAAAATAATAGTTTTCATTTTTGTCAAACTTCTTCCTCCTATGGCAGCCAGAATCTAAAACCATGTAGCCATGAAGTCTTGCCGTTTTGTCACGCAGTTGTGCCATCATCTTGTCCATCGTGAACAGGAACCAAACTCGGCTAGTCCATTCTCTAATGGATATTTCACCTGGCGAATTCCAGCGTCAGGCAGTCAAATTCAGCCCAGCAATGCAGAGTATTTTGCTTGAGTCCTGATGGGACTCTATTGCTCCATGGTTTGGATACACTCCCAGCAGTGCCAACTCCAGTTTAAAGGGAACATTGAATCCATTTATTTTGTTTAAGAATGCCCACCCCTTTCACCAGAACTGCTGCACATACACTCAGCTCCATAAACAGTGTAGTAATGACCCCTCTTGACCAGACCTTTTCCAACATAATCTCTTAGAAGATATTCCAGTATATTTTAACTGTTGTGGTGTGATACATAGCTTGTGGGAACTTTTAATTGTGTTTCTTTAGCTTCCATTGCAGAAGCACAAGTGCATGAGCCCACACTTGTTTGATCTTTTTCAGAAAGTTTTTGATCTAAATCTTTTCCCCATTTCTCAATATAAGTATTCTTTTGTGAATAAAGAAATGTTTTTAGTGTTTTATATAATCTAGATAGTCTGCCCCTAGTGCCAGACTTATTGAACAAGATTAATTCAATGTCCAATGCATCCTTCTCAAAGGTTTTCACTGATTCAGAGCCAGTTAAGACACTTTTAAGCTGGAGGTATTGGAATATATTGATTTTTGATTAAATTAAATTTTCTAGCTCTATTATTGACTTAAATTTCCCTTCTGTAAACAATTGGTGGGACTTATAAATCCCTTTTCTAGCTATTTCCCCCTTAGTTGGGTGGCAATTTCTTTACCCTTTAAGCATACTTATTCAATCAGGGAAAATGGTGAAGTATAGTATTTATCCCCTACATTTCTTTGGATCACCCTCCACTGCTTAAATACAGGGTGTATCAGGAGGTGTTCTCTTCTTGCTTTGAACAGTGTCTCCTTTTGTCCACCAAAATATCTTTAAAATACTTAGAGCCCAATCCATCTCCCATTGAAGTCAATGGCTAAACTCCCATTGACTTGTATGGAGCTGGACTGCGCTCTTAATATCTAACCTCTCTTTCTCTCTGTTGATCCATTCAGGTTGTGGGGGGTGGTAATACCAGTTCTGTAGCGCTGCTAAGACAGCAGCCCTGTAATATAATCTTAAATTTGGAGAGTTGAGTCCACCCTGGTCTATAGGTTTGAGCATCGTTATTTTTAACCTTGATTTTTTTTTCCCCCCATTCCATACCAGACCCTTGATCAGGGTGTTGGTTTGCCTGAAGAAAGATGATGGTATATCAACTGGTAATGCCATGAATTTATAAAGGAGCTTCGGGAGGGCTATCTTCCCAACCACGAACATTACATTTTCCCACCCTGCAAACTCTTTTCTTACCTCTGTCAGAATCTGGGGGAAGTTTGCTTTGTATAGGTCTTTATGGTCTGGGGTAAGTATTACTCCTAAATATTTTATTCCACTTGGACTTCCAGGGAAAGGTGATATCTGTTAGATCGGATTTTTTTCCTCTTGTGTTTGTGCAAACATGGAGTAAGTTTTTTCTTTATTTAATATCCTGATACTCTTCCAAATCTTTCAATAGTGTAAGCAGACGTGGCATAGTGTCAGTAGGGTTTTTTATAAATAAAAACAGATCAGCAGCATACAGCGCTAATTTATATTGATCTCCCACTGTACTACCTTTTAATATTTTTATTTTGACAGATAGCAGCTGCTAGTTCCTCTAGGGCAATATTAAATAGCAGGGAAGATAGTGGGCATCCCTGTCTAGTCCCACACTGCAATCCAAATGTTTTTGTACTTACGCCATTGTTTAAATAAAGAGGAGAGGGGTTGTTTATAAATTGCCATGATCCACTTTTTTAAAAATTCTGCAAAATCCTATTGTTAGTAGAATAGCAAACAAAAATCTTGGCTCAAAAAAATCAAACACCTTTTCCGCATTGGCAGAAATGATCATTGCAGGGTCACGACTATTCTTCTGTGAATAGATTACTTTTCTTATATTGTCAGTGTCCTGTCACCCAGGGATAAATCCGGCTTGGTTGGTGTGTACTCTCTCTCCCACTATTGCGTTAAGTTGCGTCACAAGGACTTTAGCAAAAATGTTAAAGTCCTTGTTAAGGAGAGAAACGGGCCCGTAATTGCCGCATTTATCTCATGTGCAGCCTGGTTTAGGTATGAGCATTATTTGTGCTTTGTAAAAAGAGGGAAGCATACATCCAGTTTTCAGTATTTCATTAAATAGCTCTGTCAGATGTGGACACAACTCTGAAGAAAAAGTCTTATAAAACTCACTCTGAACCTCATCTGGTCCATTTGCTTTGGAAGTTTTTTTTGTACTAGATTCTAGGACCTCTGTGGATGTTGTTAGGGGAGTTAAGAAAAGCAACCTGATCATCATTCAACATGGGTAATTCTGTTCCCTCTAAAAATGTGTATATTTCAGATTTGTTAGGATTTGTGGAGGAATACAGTGACTTATAGAAATCCAGAAAGGTCTGCTGGATCTTATCCTGCTCCCTATAACTATACACCATTATCCTGCAAGATCTGTTATAAAGGCCTTCTGTTGTTTTGATCTGGTCAATCTAGCTAAAGCTTTTACCCGGTTTGTTATTTTTATCATAATAAAAAAATCTGATTAATTTCAGTTGTGTAGTCACTCATTTCTGTAGTTTATAATTTCTTTATCCTTTGCTATCTCATTTTGGAGTAATTTTAATGGCAAAACTTTATTTATTGCTTCCACTCACAATTCCTGCATTGCTCCCCTTCTTTCTTTCTTTAAGTGGGATGTAAGAGATTCGTTTTCTTTGTAAGGTGGCTTTCGCAGCTTCCCATAGGGTGGCCACATTGTTCACGAAGTTTAGATTTAGTTCAAAATAATCTTTTATGTCCTTTTCAATAAGTTCCCTGTTTTGCTTATTTTGAATCATGCCCCTATCTAATCTCCATTTTTCTCCTGGTTGTCTTGCCTCATTAGTTAAGTGGAATTCAGAAATGATGGCATTATGGTAATAAAAAGCTACAGGTGATCTATATAATTTGTGACATTTCCTTGTAAGCCATATTACCTAATACTATGTGATCTATTTTAGAATAACTGTTGTGGACTGTAGAGTAAAAAGTATGTTCTCTGCTGCTTTTATTTATTAAACGCCATATCTTTGATAAGCCACGTGAGGTCAGTAGAGAGCTGATTTTCATCTACTCCTTACTCAGGGGAGCTTTTTTGGAAATACAAAAGCTGGTCAAGGGAGTGTTAAAGTCCCCTTGTATTAGGAGTGTACCTTTGACAAAAGAAAGGGTATGTATGTTTGAAAAAAATGCTAGTGTGCCAGAATTTGGGTCATATATATTCATCTTGCAATGTCTGAATTTGCAAGAGCCTTGTAAACTGGGTCTTGTAAAGCCTCTACTTGTAAACTGGTTTTTTTTATTATGGAATAATTATTATATATGTAACAGTCCATTTAATACCCACTTCATTCTGTCTATGGCTGTATGGAAGATGGTTTTTCAGCATTATATTCAGTTTAGGAGCATGGGTGTTATAAGAATTTATGCTAAGCCTTTAGTTTTTAGTGGTAAACACAGACTGGGCATTACATCTGCTTGTTGTAGCAGCACGTGTCCTGATATGTGCTTGCCGTGGATCGAGTTTGAAGAAAGCATGGTTGCTCTGAGACCTGAAGTAACAGCGTAGGAGAGAATATACCTCTTCCATACTTGTTCTGTGTAACAGCCATTATTAATGTAATCTGTTCTAGATTTAAGTTATACAGAAGATGTCATCTTGCACAAGTTTAAAGTATGGATTTTATACACATCTGCTAATACAGCTGTTACATAAGCATATTGTCCCACTTCTCTAAGTTGAGCAATAGAAATGTGATATCCAGGCAACAGCTGGCAGGAGGAGACTCTTGGATAGCCACTGGAACATACAATAGCATGAACATCTGTAACAGCAGCTACAGAATGGGGTTGACAGCAAGTAATTTTTACACAATGGGTTTCTAACGATTCTTTCCTTATGTCTGTTCATATCCAGCTGGTGTATATTNAAAAAAAGACAAGTCTGGCATAAATCACTAGTGTGGGGTTTACCTTGCCATCATAATCCAAGGATGGAATTTCCATGCATTGCACCGCTGCCCCCCACCCTTGCCTGCTTGGGACTCCCCTTTTCCTTTAAATGTCTTTGGCCCATCGCTCTTGCTGCCCTGTCACTAGAACTCACTCCCTAGATTCATTTATCCTGCTTCCTCCTGCCCAACTTTCCAATCTCTCCTGAAAACCTACCTCTTCCGTCAGGCTTTCCCTGGTCATGAGGCAAAAGGCTTATCGTGAGTAAAATTGCATCCTCCTCCCTCCCTCTCAGAATCTTTTCCCTATGACTACGGCAGCATTCACACCTTATGGCAGCAGCACTCCCGCAAGGAGAAGGCGCAGTGGAGGAAGGAGGCTGGTGCTGTCACAATTTCTGGTGTGAACGGGGTTCTTGCGGGTGACGGCTGGATTTTGAGCCCTGTCGCTCGCGAGTATTGTCACGGTAGAACCCCATTCACACCCGACGCTGTGACGGCACTGGTCTCCTTTCCCCACCACTTCTTCTCCTCGCGGGAATGCCACCACTGCCTGCCGTAAGCTGTGAATGTGCTATTAGTTAAGCACAAGCAGCTACATTTTCTCAACCTCATTAACATATGCTTATGGCTCCTGATGTTCACCTCTCCCTCCTCTCCCCTTTCCTTGCCTCTTCAAGATTGTAAGCCCTTTGGGGTAGGGACTTGTTTAAAATCACTGATTGTACAGTGCTAGGTACGCCACTGGCACTATATTAATAGATGGATAATTTAGACTTGTCACTTAACTTTGTCGTAATTGAACATTCTTGTACAAATGTATCCATTTCTTGCCCTATTTTTGGACACTTAATGAGTTTTCTATTTCCTCAGCAGCAAGATCTTCTATGGCAATGTTTTTGTAGCAAAACGGGTTGAGCATCCTACAAAAAACAAAATCTCTAAAGGTACTGATCAATGAATCCTCATCTGTTATGTGTTTGTCCAGCTGTTGTACTCTTGCTCTGAAGGCTAGTGTCCCCAGCACAACTGTTTGAGCAAGGATATCAACTCTGCCATCTGTTCAAGTTCATCTTCAGCAGCAACTCTCAATCATGGCATTCTTTGTCGTATTCAGCAGCAAAGGTGAAAAACATGGCAACATCAGGGTCCACAGGGCTTCCCCCTGAGTTTGAGAGCCCTTATAGCTTTGTTGTATGCCTTCCCTGATAGTGGCAACTCAGTTGTACCTTCTCCAAGTAATCCATTTTCCACCTACACCATTTATTTACAATCATATTTTAGATGATAAAGTAACCATAAATTTAACATTTGAAGCAAATTCATGTTGTGGACATCATATGTATGGAAAACAAAATTCTAAAACATGGTTATCAGCCATTTAAAAAAAATATATATTAAATTAGGTCATCAAAATTCAGTTCAGGAACCAACATTTTAAAATGCCGCATACTCAACTTTTACTCCAAGATGCCCCTAACAGTTATGTTTTTCCAGAAATCTGTCTAGTCTTAATCTGTAAGTGTGCGCAGGTCCCTGGCTTGAGGGAGCTCTTTCCCCAGCAGCCCCATGCCATCTGTGGAAAGGCTTCTGCCTTAACTTGCGTGCCATGGTAGTAGTAAAGACATTGTACAGTCTCACACATTGTGCTCACTTACAACTTAGGCTCCATGCACCCACACTTTGCCTTTGTCTTTCAGCCTCACTTCTCTTCCTCTTTGCAGCTTTGAGGCAACACTGAAGCTGGGGGCAGGAGGGTGTGAGCTGGCCCCTCACCCCCTCCATTTCCTCTTTGAGAGCAAACTTAGGAGTTCTGGCTCCCACCCCTTCTCCCCCTTCTAATCTACTTGGTCCCAACCCTGTAACAGAGAACTCCTGGCTTCCAGCCTCTCCACTCTAATCCAGTAGGCTGCACTCCCTTCACAGGCAACTCAGTAGTCCTCATTGAGCCTGTTCTCTTCTCCCCTGCTCTCAACCTTGTAACAGACAACTCAGGAGTCCTGGGTCCAAGTCACTCCTCCTAACCCCCACTCCCCGCACTGAGAATTCAAAAGTCCTGGAAATACGTTTGTCTGTATGTGTCATATGGAACAGAAGTGTGCGTGTGGAATGACCAAACAAAACCAAAAAAACAGGACACGAAATGGAACAGAGAGGGAGGCTATTGGGAGTCAAAAGATAGGAGTCAGCTATGGTAAGTGATTAATATAAACTTTATTGAAGCCACATGGCTATATCAATTTCCATATATAAATAAATCACACAATTACAAAATAAAACCGACCAGCAAACAAAAGTAGTTAAATCAAGTCCAGTTAGGCCAGCAAAGATCAAAAGTATGAACCCCATCAGCCTAGATACTTTTAACAAAAATGCAGCTAAGCCCAGCAAAATCCAAAATTTATAGTCCAGCCAAAGATACTGCAGCCAACATCTTCAGAATATGAGCCCCATTAGCCTGGGTACATTTAATAAAATACAGTCCGATCAGCCCAATTAGACAGTACACACCAGATTTAACCAAGCACAGATATTTAAATGTACAATTTAACAAAGATGCATAAACTCATGTTACCCCCACCAGGCTTTGCACACACTGTATGTTGCAAGTGTATATTCATAATTCTTACAGCATAAATCGCCACCTGCTTAGTTCTTTCGGGGTCAGAGTCACGTAATAGAAATAATAATTGTTGTATCTTGGGCCTACTGCCATCCCACCCAATGAGCTTCTGTAGTTGCCCTTGCTGCAAATCATACAGTGGACATGATAGGACATAGTGTTCCAGGCCCTCAATCGCCCTACCACATGAACAAATCCTATCGGTATATGGGATACCTTGCCTTCTCCCCAGGGAAACAGCTGTGTGCATTGATTGTATGCACAAGGCAAGAAAGGCTCTCCTAAGGACTAGATCCTCAACTTCTGTAAATAAGCACACACACACACCCCGGGGGGGATCCAATACTTGTAAAACAGAGTATACGCCCTAGCTGCCACCATCCTATGCCTTTGTCTAGCCAC
Source organism: Sphenodon punctatus (assembly GCA_003113815.1). NCBI lineage: Eukaryota > Metazoa > Chordata > Lepidosauria > Sphenodontia > Sphenodontidae > Sphenodon > Sphenodon punctatus. The sequence goes on along the minus strand of QEPC01014677.1, from coordinate 333,652 downwards.
ATCCCAAATCCTATGCTTTAGCATCCTAATTACTTGACTATCAGTATAATCCTGAAAAAACAGAGAAACCAAGATTCCCAAGGCCTGCTTTAACATTCACCCACCAGGGGTCCAAACCCCTTTCTGTATCAGACTGTTTTTCGATCAAAGTCCTGCTCAAGAAGGAAGTACCCCCAGAATTTCTATTCTTAGCCCAAAAGGTAAGTTTCCTTAATTAAACTTGGGCCACAAGGGAAGGTCTACCCAGCTCTATATGGATTATAGCTGCAGATGAAGCGGGAGGGATCCGCAAAATCCTTCTCCAGCAGTTATCAATTATTGGTTGCAAGCTATTAATAGCACGAGCGTCATGCCCCCAAATATGCGCCCCATACAATATTTTAGCCATTAATTTGGAATCCATAATTTTGCTAACCGCTTGAATAGATCTTTGACCAAGTCGAAAGAAAAAGTGCTGAATCGCTAAGACTTCCATGTTTGCTTTCTGCTTATTTACCCTCATGTGGCTTGTCCAGGTCCCATTTAAATGATAAATGGATTCCCAGATATTAGGAACGTATCTGCTCAATTGCATGGCCTTGCAATGCCCAACTGTATTTACAAAACTGCTTTGAGAATACCAATATTTTAGTTTTGGTATAATTTATTGTAAGATTCTTGTCTATACATCTATTCCCAAAGTCCAACAGCGCACACTCCAACCCAATTCTACTAAGTCCATTCCCAACACTACTGTGTCATCGGCATACATTAACATAAAAAATTTCTGCATTCCTACACAAGGTGGATGGCATCGTCCCACATCTCTATGCTCAGTAATGAGTGAATTCACATATATGTTAAATAGAATCAGGGCAAGTAGACATCCCTGGCAGACCCCACAATGTGTTGGCACTGGATCAGACAAAATGCCGGTAGGTGGAACTCTCACCTGCAAAAAGGTATCTCTGTACATTGACCTGATTATACTTAAGAGACGTTTGTCCATTCCCAACTGCTCTAATATGAGCCATAACTTAGCTCTACATATTTGGTCAAAGGCCACAGAGAGATCTATAAAGGCCGCAAAGACTTTGTGCCCTCACGTTTATATTTATTAATAATATGGCTAAGTACGAAAACCTGTCCCGTTGTTGATCTGTTAACTCTATGGTAAGTGGGTAAAACGATAAGACTGCTTTCTCAGATATCCCATCAGACTTCCAAATCCGTTATTTGGCTCAGAACCTTATTATTGTAACTGTTTCCAACTGCTCCTGTCATTCCATCCACTTATTTAATCCTGCACACACTTTGTATTTTTTCCTCTGATTTCAACCATTCCACTTACTACATCTGGTGCCTTCTTCATCATTTCACATCCTCTTGCCTTCTCTATGTACTCCCAAAGATGCCATTGTGTTGTATAATTTCACAATCATTTAATTAGATGTTGGAAAGACAATAGTATTTATTTAGAAATTGGCACTGCTGTTGCCTCCATTCCTTCCAATGGCCATTCCATTTTATTAATTTCAATGCATGCCAAATAGTTTTAATTAAATATTTGTATATGACTCTACTCAGCTTCACTGTGCTCTGGGAGGGCAGTGAAGACTAGTGGGTAAGAGAAGCAGTTGTGAGCAATTAGTCAGCTGTCCCATTCTCCCCAACTGAAGTGAAAGGATAGAGGGAAAGTAGGAGGTGAGGAACCAGCTCACACCCTCCTGTCTCCATCTTCAGTGTTGCCCCCACGCTGCAAAGAGAAGAGAATTGGGCCTGAGACAAGGCAAAGTGTGGGTTCATGGAGCCTAAGTTGTAAGAGAGCATAATATGCAAGACTGTACAATGTCTTTACTGCTAACGTGGCATGGAAGTTAAGGTGGGAACCTTAACTTGCAATTGGCATGCTTTTTAGTGCCTGATTGAATTTGCAAGAGCCTTAATTCTTCTTGTAAACCGGAGGCTTTTTGATTATAGAATAGCCAAGTTTTTTGTTCAATACAATGCAATGGAGAAAATTTGTCCTGCTAGCACAGTAGAATGCTGAGCAGCATAACCACTATGGGAGCAGGGCTTGGGGAGACCAAGGTGAAAGAGCTGTTCCCTTCAGCTTCACCTTGTTTGCTATTTGAAAGGAAGTAATAACCTTCTAAACTGGATTGTTACTGGTAGCTCCCTGTTTTACTAAGAATACAACTTTGGTTTGGTTTAAGCATTGCAAACTTCCAAAAACTGCTCTCTATGATCTCTCTAGCCCATGGCTTGTACAGGAGTCTTCCACTCTACTCCCCATTGTCAGAGCTCTTTTCCTTGTGCAACACCGGCCATTCTGATTTCTGTAAGGACCTCATGGCTAGTTCTGCTCCTACAGAACAGCCACTGTATCAGCCTGGAACACCCACTTACCCCTCATTCCTTAGTGGGGTTAGGAAAGTCAGAGGGAGAAGCGCTGAAAGAAGATAGAATCTATCCCGCCTGTAACCTCCTGTCCCTGTTTCCAGGATAAACCTCTGTCCTCGTCTTGCACCTGGGACAATCTCAGGCAGACTCCAGCCATGCTCCTCCAATGGGACACCCGGTGGGAGCTGCAGCCCAGACACCTCACATTTTTGGAGGGGGAAGGGCTGTCACTAAAATCCATGTGCTCTGTGGTTCTGGGCAGGTTTAGGGGGCAAGAACAGCCACCCCAAACATCACTGCTGGAGGAGCTAGCTCTGGTGTTTAGCAATCTCCGCGTCCCTAGCCCCCAAGCTGAGGTAACTGTTGCGTGGGACCTTCAGCTTTCTCCCTTCCACAGGCCTTGTTCTCCTCCTCTCCCCACCAGATCAACTCTAAACATAGCTGACCAGTCACTCACACTACTGCCTGGGAGGTGCAGTTCTCTCTTTCCCCAGCACTGATAAGGCTTCTAGACAAGCAGTGTCTGCTGGAAGTTGTAGTCCCCAGTATTCAAGACTGTTTGCTTTTAAACAGTCTCTGCATTACACATAGAATGTTTGCAAGAACTCCACACTCAGGATGGTCTCCATAGGCTAACATTGAATTTTCAAGATGTCATAATTTAAAACTACTAACCAGATTTACAAAAAGTAAACCAGAAGGCACCCCCTGGCAGCCTCCTTGAATTTTCTAAAAGGTTTACACCTCTTTCCAACCAACACAAAACCCCTTTACCCTGCTGAGAATCGAGACAGTCTAACTTTTGAAAAAACAGGCTTTCAAAGTGCAGGTTTCAAAACTGCGCTCTCACCTGTTATCAAACTGATTTGGCTGTAATTTGGACAGAATGAACCACTTACACCAGTGATTCTGCACCACAAATTTCATGTTCCTAAATTTAATCATGTCAGTTCTATAAGCAAATAGAATGTTGGGTGTAACACTCCACAACTAGGGCTAAAGATGTGTCACGGTCATGACAAAAGTCACGTTTTTAGTGACTTTTCACTCCCTCCATGACTTTTGAGATTTTCCCATGACTTCCGTGATTTTCCCAAGTTTTTCAAGATTTCCCCCAAACTGAAGAGCAGAGCCGGCAAGAAGCTGGTGAGAAGAGTATTCCCAATGGTGCTAAGATCATCCACGGTGTCTCCCTGGAGCGCCAAACCCCTCCCTGGCTGTGGAGATGCGGCGGCACGGCAAGAAGCTGGCAAGAATAGCACACTGGCCACCACTGGGTAAAGCCACGGCCACTCCCTGTAGCTCCAAACCCCTCCTCAGTGTTGTTTCTTGTGAAGGGCAGAGCTTTTGGCATGGTCAAGTGGTGGCATGGCATGGTGTGGCGGCGGGATCAGAGGCAGAGAACGTTATCATTGTCAGAGCTTCAAGAGGCACCAGGAGGAGATGGCAGCATTTTCTCTGCCTTTATCCCCTGCTTGGGCTTACAATCTAAGCCTGGGGCTTTCAAAGGGCTTTACAATCCCTGGGTTTACAATGTAAGGGGTGGTGGGTGTTTTCCTCCTTCTATTCTGTGCTGGGTGGGTTACAATCTAATCCCTGGGTTTACAATATAAGGGGTGGGGTGTTACAAAATACAATATTGCATAGAAGTTTTTTTTAAATGTACCCATGAGTTTTCCGTGACTTAACTCGTGGCTTTTTAAGTAACTTTCCATGACAAATTCGTAGCCCTAACCATAACTGTTAGAGGGTTCCCAGGCTCTAGTAATTTAACTTAACATCTGTATAACAGCTGCAGCTATGACCTTGAAGGCCATGATTCCCTGAGCAACTATGATTATCTAAATTTCCAAGGCACTCCTGATAACCTGCTGAGGCACCACAGTGCCCTGGGGCACACTGGTTAGGAACCTCTGCTCTACGATTCATTAGCTTTTTGGTAACAGAAGAGATGGGGTCTTCTCCATACACTTGATCACTTGCTCTATGCAATAATCAAAGCTAATGTTTTAATTAGTCAAAATCCTTTTCTGTTCTAGATTTAAGTTACCTGGAGGGAGATGGCATCCTGAACAAGTTTAGCCCCAACATGCTCTAAAACTCTCTATTAACCTGTTTATTTATTTGATTTCTGGGCCAACCCCTCCTGCTACAGCAGCTTGGGGCAGCTCACAACATACTTAAAAACACATTTAAAATATAATTAATCAATGAATAGCAATATGAAAACAACAAACAAACCCCAGGTGGAGCCAAAAACCCCTCCCCACCCATCACCTGTCCCCCTCGCTGAAAGTTTGGTGTCACAGCCAGGTCTTACATGGTCTTTGGAAAGAGGGAAGGTCTGGAGCCAGGCAGACCTCGGGAGGGAGTTCCACAGTCACGGTGCAACCACAAAGAACACACACACACCATTGTCACCACCCGAGATACCCGGGGGACTCTGACCGAGGCACGTCCCCAGCCAACCGCAGGTGCCGGTCCAGGAACTGGGTGAGTGTGTGTGTGTGAGAGAGAGTCCTGCAGTAAGTGAGGTCCAGACTGTTTAGGGCCTTTATAGGCCAATACCAACACCTTGAATTGTGCCTGGAAGACTATAGCCAGCCAGTGCAAAGAACGAAGCACTGGTGTAATGTGCTCACAGCGACCCGTCCCCGAAAGGAGATTGGCCGCTGTGTTCTGCACGAGCTGCAGTCTCCGGATTATCACCAAGAGCAACCCCAAGTATGGTGCATTGCAGTAGTCCAGTCTTGAGCTGATGATGGTGGGTAGATCTGCGTCAGACATACGACAAGTCGACGCACCAGATAAAAATGACTAAATGCTCCCTTCGCCGCAGCTGCCACCTGAGTCAAGGAGCACCCCCAGACTATGAACCTGAGGAATCAATGGAGGGCAGATCCCATCAATGACAGGTGCCACCACTTCTTCAGCCCTCCCCACCAGCATCACCTCCGTCTTGTCAGGATTCAGCTTCAGATGGTTCACCCTCATCCAGTCCCCCACAGCCGCCAAACACTGGGTAAGCACTGAGACTGCCGGCTCTGGGTCAGTTGAAAAAGAAAGGTAAAGTGGGTGTCATCAACGTACTGATGACACCGCACACCAAACCCTCTAATGACCTCACCTAAAGGCTGCATGTACACGTTGAACAGGAGAGGGAACAAAATAGAACCTTGCAGGACTCCACACGTGAGGCCCTAGGGAAAAGATAAATAATCACCCAGCACCACACGTTGAGTTCTCTGGACAAGGAAGGAATGGAGCCATTCAAGAACAGTCTCTCCCACCCCAACTTGGTCCTGCAAGCGGGCCACCAACATCTCATGGTCAAGGGTATCAAATGCAGCTAAAAGATCTAATACGATCAAGAGGGTTGATTGACCCTGGTCCAATTCACGCATAAGGTCATCGACCAAGGCCACAAGCGCAGTCTGCCAAAAGCTGGATGAAAGACAGACTGCAAGGGATCCAGAAAACTGATATGCTCCAGATGCCCCTGAAACTGCCAAGCCACCACCCATTCAATAACCTTTCCTAAAAATTGATACACACAATTATATCACAGTTAAAATGTATAAATATGACTGATTTGAAAATGACTCCAGTTTAACATAGAACATTACATTTTATTGTGCTTGGTACAGAAGTATATGCAAATTATTGCATAAATATACCACAAGGGGGTTCAGAGAAAATGTCACTCTTTCAAGCTCCACTTACAAAACAAAGATTATGTACATTTTGAAAGTGTTGCCCATGATCTAGGGCTGCCAAATCCATATTTTAAATGTTAACACTATGGGTCTGCATACATTTTGTGCAAAATCCTGTTCCAATGTGTTCTGTTTTTGCCAACTCAGATTACATTTTAGGAGGTGAATGGATTTTAGGGTTCTCTCTACTCGTCTCGGCTTTCCAGCGCCCTGGGAGAAGAGGAGGCCCAAAGACTCAGTCTCCCCTGTTCCCTGAAGAGGGTGCTAGCTCCTCTCCACAAACTCTGCCCATGATAGGATATCTTGGTGTCTTAAGATGTTTCCAGAAAAGTTCTGGCATTTCCACACCACCCTGTGCTGGAAAGTAAGCAAGGGTAGGACTATTCACCACTCCTTGCACAGCTCATGAATGGTTTCTCATGCATGCAGGAGGCACCTAGGACCTCTGCCTCCATACACCGGAGTGGGGAAGACTCTCATCTCATCCAGCTGAGAGAATGTGGGTTTATGGAATATTAATCCTTTTGTTAGTCTGGTGAAGCTAGTCTGGTGAAGCTGACAGCACCAGTGTCTGGCTATGCATTGTGATGGTTTGCAGTGCTGGAATGCTCCAGGTTGGAGGAACTAGAGCAGGGCAACTCGGCACCATGCAGTGGTATGCTGTGAACTGCTATGGGGAACTTTGTAACACTGGCGTTTCCGTCTGGGGAGTTGACACCTCTTTTTTCTTGACCCTGCTTGGCAGGAGACTAAGTGATGACATCTGGTAGCTAAGGGTGAAATCAAACCAGGAAATTTCTTACCTGTGAATTTTCCTTCTTGCTGGATAGTTATCACCTTCTGCAGGACAGATAGTCTATACTGATGGGATGTGTGTCTCCTTCCACCGGATAGGCAGGATCAACTTGATTGACAGCCTCAATCTGTGGGAGGGGACAGACTCACAGGAAGAGATTGCCAAAGCTTGCAAAAAAATGAAAACTAAGAACTGCTATAGACAGACGACCACGTATTAACTCTAACTATAAACACTAAGGTCAGCATCTACCCCAAGGGTAGGGGAAACGTCTGAGATCACAGAGGAGACAGTGAAGGAAAATGGGTGAAGTAGGACCTGCTCCCCTAGCTCTCTTTTAGACAACAGGTGGAATCCCACAATGGGAGGTAAGTAAACTGTCCTGCAGAAGGAGAGAAGAAAGATTCACAGGTTAGAAATTTCCCATTCTCCCTACCCTCTCTCCTCCCGCAGGACAGATAGTCTATACTGATGGGACGTCCCCAAGCAGTGCCTCTCCAGGAAGGGCAGATTCCCACCAGTATCCAAAGAGAAAACTCCCATTCAAGAAACTCCCACGTCTAATCAGTATCCTCTGTAGGATGCTGCCACCAAACACCACATCAGCTGAGGCCATTGAGGTGATTCTGTAGTGATGCGCGATGGTGTGGACTCGTGCCCAGGTTGCCACCCTACAGATCTCCTCCAGAGACATCCTACCTCGCAAGACTTAATTCATGGCAGCTCCTGACTGAATGACCCATAATGCCTGAGGGATTGAGGATGCCCTCCACCTTGTAAGTCTCCCTAATGCAAGACTTCAACCAGTTTGTTAGGGTCGACTTGTTCATCTTCCTCCCCCTCCGTCTATGCCCAAAGGCTACGAAAAGGGACAAGTCAACTCTTGAGGCATGGGTCCTATTCAGGTAAATCTTAACTGCTTTCCCAACACCTGCTCTCTTGGATGCTGCGAGTTAGGACAAAAGGATGGTAGGACCAGTTCTTGTTTCCTATGGAAGGAAAATTTGGCCTCGGTATGAAACAAGGAGTCAAGTCTCAGGACCAGTTTGTCTTTATGGAAAATACAAAGCTCTGAATCCACCGAAAAGACCCCTAGCTTTGACACCCTTCAGACCAACCACCAGGAACAGCATCTTTATGGGCAGAAAGGTGAGATCTGGCTCATGGGTTCAAATGGAGGCTTGGACAGAGCTGTCAGCACCGTGTTAGGCCTCCATGTGGTGAAGAAGCGAGGCTGAAAGGGAGGGCCTGGAACTGGAAGTGCTGGTTCCCTATGAACCTCAAGAATCTTCTGTGCAAGGTCCGAATGGGAACATGCAGGTAAGCTTCTTGAAGATCTGTTGAGGCTAAGAAGTCTCCTGGGCGTAGGGTTGCCATACTGGAGCTCAGTGTCTCCATGCTAAATTTTTGGTACGTCACCCTCCTGTTGAGGGACTCAACATCAAAGATTGCCCTCGCATCCCCGTTTTTCTTTGGAACGGTAAAGAAAACGGACTATACTCCAGAACACTGGTCAAGAGGTACTTGTTCTATGGCCCATATGTCCCATAGATGCTGTATCGCCTTCAAGGTCTTGTCTGTCTTTGCCTGAACCCTTGATAGAGGGGATGGCAGAAAGTGATTGCTGGGGTGGGAGAAACATTGTTGTGTTAACCCCTCAAGATCATTTCCTGCACTCAGCAGTCCGTGGAGGTGCTGTCCATTGATCCGCAAAGGATTTCAGCCTCCCCCTGATCAGCTCCTCTAGATGTGAGGGAGGTTGCTTCCAGTCAGACTGGGGACTTAGGCTGTTTTTGGTTTGTGGACTGTGGCTTCCACTACTGATGGTCTCCGACCCTATGATGTCTTTGCCATCTAGGTCTGCCTGAGTACTGATCCTTCCCTCCTGTTGCCCCTGTGGTTCCAAAAGAATGCTTGGATGAAAGGAGTTTCTTTTAGGCAACTTAGACAAGTTCAGCAGCAGCACCTTTTTCTTTTTTGGCTCCATGGTGAGGGTGTTTGCCATTGTTTCTTGCCTTGGAACTGTGCTCCTGAGAGAACCATCTTGGATGGCAGATCCACTTTGCAGGGGCGGAGCCAAATGGAGCAGCAGGCTACCACATTAGTTGCCATTGCTCTGGTGTTCAGTTGGATCGTGTCTATATGGCGTCTACTGCCGCTAGGGCCAGCTTCTTAAAGAGGTCTCTGAGCTCTCTCTATTCTACTTTAAGGGCCAGATTGTTAGCCCATAAATAGGTGGCCCTGCTAACCTGGAGCCACATCAACCTTTCTATCTAGGGGATCTTTTGGGAAGCCATCCCCCTCCGCTGGGAGGGCAGCAGACTCAACCAGGTCTGTAGCCCCTGCATCTACCTTAGGGAGTAGGACAAACTTCTCTTAGGTCTTGAGGACCGCATAATGGTTGATGAATTTATGTGGGCCCTTAAACGTGGTGGATTGTTCCCATACAACTGGGCCAGGGGGAGTTCAGGAGCTGCTGTGGAGCCCCTGGTGAACACCCTTTTGGTCTTTGTTGGGTTCTCTTGGGTCTCTGCTGGAGGGGCAGGGAGAGAGAGCCGTAGCACTGCTGCTACTTTGGCCTGGGGTTTGTCAAAGTGCTCTGCCTCAAAGAGCCTCTCACCCGCTGGTTCCTCCCCCTTGTTCTCTGTGCCAGAGAGCTCATCGTCCTCCCATTCAGGAAGAGGGGAGCTGGGGAGGGTGAACGTGAAGAGGAGGGAACAGGGGTCCTCTTGTGAGAATGCCTCTTCTTGCTGTGTTTCCCTTACCCCCTAGAGTGTGAGGAGCAGGTCCTCTTTTTACCCTTCTTTCCTCTGCAGTGAAAGTGGGAAGCGAGGGGAAGGGCTGGGTTCCGTGGTTGCTCTCTAGTCGCGTGGACCTAGAGGCTGCAGAGTCATCCCTCTAATCCCCTAAGGGAGAAGGACTGCCCCCTCCCCCCCAGTTCTGCCTGGGGTCAGGTCCCTATGAGCACTGCCCCGTGAGTGCTTCAAAAAGGTGGGGGTGGCTGCCACCTGCCTCCCCAGTCAGACTAGAATGGCCTCAGAGTGTGGGAAATGGCAGGGCCCAGCCCAAAGATCTTTCTCCGGAAAGGGAGGGGTGTCTTGGGGGGGTGGGGGAAGGACCTTCCTGGCCCCCTGCCAGTAGCTCTACCTGCCCCCACCCCAGGGATGGGAGAAGTGGGCCTAATTGAGGAAGAGAGCAAAAAAAAGGGCCTAGGCCTACACTATCTTGCTCCTGGAGCAGGAGCTCTGATCCTGCTTCCTATTCCGAGCAAGATAGGAACAGAACTGGGAGTCTGGTGAGCTGTGCCCCTCCTACAGACTGAGGCTGTTGATCAAGTTGATCCTGCCTACCTGGTGGAAGGAGGGACACATTCCATGAGTATAGACTATCTGTCCTGCAGAGGGAGAGAAGATATTTGGCATCTGCCATGTGGTCACCACAGAGCCCCACCACTCACAGCAAAGTCTAGGGACATTGCAGGCCCACAGGGGTCAATCGGAGCCAATGGGTGCCCATGTATTCACCTGAAGCTTTGCCAGCATCCAGGTCCACCAGCACCAGAATCCCACCTAGTGTGCTGGGCCAGCTGAGAGGCATGCTAGAGATTTCCCACCCTGCAGCCACCTCTCAGCTGAGAGGAGGAGAGGGAGATCTCTAGCTCACCTCTCAGCTGAGGCACAGCCGTGGGAAAGGAGATTGCTAGCACCACTGGCCAGACTTTTTGCTGGAAGTTTTTGGTTTTGTATCATTGTTCCTGTTCTTGAAGCAACTGCCCTGCTTGGGAGGTAAGAATAAACTATTTACTCAGTTGTCTGCTTGTGCACCTAAGTCTGAAGTCAAAACCCACCACCATTCACTCAAAAGCCCCTATGCACACACATCTAAGTCTACAGCCACAGCTTCAAAGTCATACAAGATCACAAAGAAATGGTTTTGAACACAATTTTTTTTGTATTTTTATAAAATTTGCAAGTATCTACCACAAATTACACACACTAAAAGCTAAATATGCATACATTTCAGTCAATGAAAAAGTAAAAGTAAATATTTTAAGTCTTTCTTGTATATACAGTATTAATCCAAATTTACATTTGCATCATTTTCATGAATAGGAGGAGGCATGGATCAAACACAGGGTTGAGATGTATGACTTCAGGACACCAAAAAGATGGTATTAAAGATGTGTTTACATATCCGTTTCTAGATACCTTTTAAAAATAGATCACATTTAAAAGGCTCAATTTTGCACTGAAATTAACCACTGGGAAGGCCACTGCTATATATTAATTCACAAATGTGTACATATTCATAATTGCTCTATTCAAATTCCAAAGGCAACTTGACAAAATTTGAATGGACCCAAACTACATCAGTCTCTGGAATTCATGACAATTTCAAAACACATTCTATGGATGTTAAATCATTGAGGTCACTCACAGTATTAAGGCATTAGTGTTCAGCATTAGTTTCTAATAAATTAACTGTAAATTTAACTGGAGACTGCTCTACAAAGTACTATTCAGCTTTATCCTTTATAGCAAAAATGAGCCCAATCTTATCTCCCCATCTTTCTTAGGAATGGGGCATCTTTTTCCTTGCTTATAGCAAATCTTCCAAATCAAAGTAATGCCAACTAATAAGGAATTACAGGTTATGGATCCAGTTATTTTTCCACCTCCCAACATGAGAAATGATTATTTACTATTTGAATCTTTCAATAAAACAGATGTCTTGGCCAATTTAAGTTTCACGTATTCTTAGCAGAACTTGAAATTTCAACTTCATTCTAAAACAGCAAAAATTTATACTGGAATGAATGTTTTAATTTCTATATTTTTCCTATAAAGTAAAACTAAAGTGTCATTCCTTACTGACATGAAATAAAATATATTTTATTTTAAAAATCATCTGCTGTACCTTTTCCTGCTGAGCACTTTACAAGCATAAAATAAAGAGAAAGCAAATGAAAGACTACCTCTCAAACCAAGGATGATCTTAAAGTTATATGCTATTTTAGTCACCTCCACCTACACAAACTGCAGGTATAATGATTAATGAATGTAAGAGAGCACTTGAATCAACGTACCCACTTTGCTTCTGCATTTTACTTTTGCTCAAGTTCATATAAGAACCACTATTAACGAAAACATCCCTACAAACTAAACCAGTTGATGCCTACCCAGAAACTCCATACCCAAACCACCATCACTAACCATGGAGCTCCTGAAATAAAAGCAATAAAAGCAAATAATTAAAACAGAATTCAGCACCTAAGAAGAGTGCAGAAACCCACACAGCTTCACACTGTGGAGTGGGATTTGACTTCTATAATAGAATTTTTCTGAGTTCTGTACTTAAGAGTGAGCCTTCTAACTTGGATTTATTTATTTTTTTGATACAGAGAAAAGATCTCTCTCTTTTTGGCTTTGATAAGTACAAATAATAATGGGAAAACTGAGTGAAAAAAGCTTTATAAGGTTATTTGAATGCACCATAACTTCTTTAAGAAGTATGACCTGAAACGTAAGGCATTCCAAAAACATTTTTTGCATATAGGACAGGAATGCAGTTTCTGTAAACAATAGCTCAAGGAAAGCAATACTAAAAACAAACGTTTCCCTAGGATGCCACTACTGATCCCAAAAGCAAAAACAATCCATTTCGGGGAAATGTTTTGGAACTCAATCTTGTGAAAGAGCAAATGCAATCCTTTGTCTTCCTATAGGTTTGTTTTTAATCAAGCTTTGGAACAGTCCCCTCTGAAAAGCCTTGAGCTAAAATACTGATGTTAGAGTTGACCTCAAAGGTGCAAGCTTATAAGTCTATTGCTCAGGTATGTCACCAGCTGCTGATTTTTTGGCAGCACTGTTCTGATTTAAGTTGCGACTAAAGTCCTGTACAGTATTCTCACTGGGAAAGTTTATTGGGACCTGAGATTGATTGGCAGCTGTGGATTTAGCAGCAAGCGTCTTCGAAGAGGAATTAGATTGCTGTCTACGATGGCCACTCTCCTCAGCTGTTGAAACCAAAAGTCTTCTTCTCCCAGATTCTTCACTAATTGGAGGCTGAAAAAGAACATAGGCATGATATGAGTTAAAATGTGGTGGTTAGCCATTTAAGAAATAATATCTATATTTAGGAGAAAAAATATTTGTGTGTTTTGTTTTTCACAAAGAGTGTGTTTGCCGTGTTGGTCCCAAAAATAGGTTGCAGAGACAAAGTAGTGTAGAGATATCTTTTATTCGACCAACTTAGGTTGGTGGAGGGTTGCAAGCTTTCGGACCTCACAGGATCCTTCGTCAGGCAAGTCAGAAATCCAAGCTGTACAGTCTCTATGACTTGTGTTTTTTTTTAAATAGTTCAAGATACAACAAATGTTTAAAGGGTAGGGTGACTAGAGATTTATGAAAAAATAAAGGTTACTTACCATAACTTAGTTNCTTTTATTGGACCAACTTAGGTTGGTGGAGGTTTGCAAGCTTTCAGACCTCACAGGATCCTTCGTCAGGCAAGTCAGAAATCCAAGCTGTACAGTCTCTATGACTTGTTTTTTTTTTTAAATAGTTCAAGATACAACAAATGTTTAAAGGGTAGGGTGACTAGAGATTTATGAAAAAATAAAGGTTACTTACCATAACTTAGTTCTTCTAGACGGCTCTGTGGATTCTCACATATGGGATCACATGAGAGCCCTCTTAGGCACCGGATAAACAGCTTGACTCTTTAAAAGCAGTCCTCTGGGCTTCCGCATGGAAATAGCTGAAAGCCCAAATGCTCCTACCTCTCCAAGACTCTTGTGAGACGTCCCAGAATAAAAGGAGAGGGAGGAGCCTAGTCAGCCAGTTCCTTTGCCGCCCATTCCTCAAACGAGCGGATGGTAGGCAGGTTGTGAGAATCCACGAAGCCATCGAAGAACTAAATTATGGTAAGCAACCTTTATTTCTTCTTCGAGTGGCTCCGTGATTCTCACGTATGGGAGAATATAAGCAGTAAAATCCTGCCTGCAGAGGGTGGTGGAGCCCCTGAAGAATGGACAAAAACTGCTATGCCGAATGACGTGTCTTCATGAGCAGATAAATCAAGGGCATAGTGTCTCATGAAGGTGTCAGAGGATGCCCACATTGCAGCTTTGCATATGTCCTGGATAGGTATATGTCTCCACGCCGCAGTTGACAACGACATCGGTCTCGTCGAATCAGCTCTTAAACCCTCTGGGGCCTGCTTCCCCACCAGTTGGTGTGCAGTAGAGATGCAAGTGATGATGATTTTAGAGATTCGCTGCAACAACTTCGATCCTGGAAGCGGACCTCCCAAGGCTACAAATAGAGAACCTGTTCTACAGAGAGACTCGGTCCTATCTAAGTAGAAAGCCAGAGCCCATTTTACGTCCAACATGTACAAGGTTGTCTACTGGAAAGTTGTGTGGACGAGGAAAGAAGACTGGTAACAAAATAGTCTGGTTAACATGGAAAGATGTGAGGACCTTTGGAACAAAGGCAGAATCAGTACGGAGTTGGACTTTGCCTGGATAGAAAACTAAGTAAGGTGGGAAGGCATGTAAAGCCGCAAGCTTGCTGACCCGGTGTGCAGATGTGATCGCTACCAGGATCGTCACCTTCTGAGACAATAGTTGCATTGATATGGACCCCACAGGCTCAATGGGGGGCTTTGTCATTCTGAGGACTAAAGAAGGACTGAGAACTCCTCAGTCTGAAGAGGACTAAGGAAAGGTCCCACTGAAGAATAGGTACTTCTGTTGGCTGAGGACTCCTCCTCAGTCGGAGGAGGACTAAGGAAAGGTCCCATTGAGGAATAGGTACTGCTGTTGGCGGATATAAATGTTTAAGTTCCTTCAGGAATTTCTGCACTAATTTCTCTGAGAAAAGGTAGCCCCCTTGTGGATGGAATAAACTTGTCAAGAGGACTCTTATCAATGAAAGGGAGAGGCCTGATTCCTTAAGGTGCAGGAGATATGCGAGGATAGTAGAGAGTGGGAGATGCCGAGGATTAATGTCCCAATGTACGGGTGGAGCATTGTGTTGTTGTTCTGGGTGATGAGGTCTGATCTTAGTGGGAGTGGCCATTGCTCCGTGGCCAGAGAGATGAGGTGGGTATACCACGTTTGGCAAGCCCAATCAAAATGAGTTGTATTCGCTCCCTGTGGGCTTTGTAGATTGTCTTGGCCAACAGTGGAAAGGGTGGGAAGGCATAAACGAACAGGTTTGTCCACCTGATTGTGAATGTGTTAAGCTATGTATCCCGTGGCTTGCCCCGCTCTGCTGTAATAGCATGGGAGTTTCTCATTGTATGAGGATGCGAAAAAGTCTACATCCGGAGTCCCCCACCATTGGAAGAGTCTTTGGCATATTTAAGTGTTCAACACTCGCAATGCTGTTCATGGTGGCAGTTGAGGTGGTCTGCAAGGCAATTCGTCTCTCCTGGAAGATATATGGCATGGGAGTGACTCGATTGTCCAGGCACCGATACCACAGAAGCAGGGATTCATCTGTTAGGTTTCTCGACCTGGCACCCCCTTGCCTGTTCAAATCCCATATCGCTGGGAAAATTATCCAAGTCACCACCAACAATTTAACAGTGATTTACTACTTGAAGGTTTTGAGGGCCAACCTGATGGCTCGAAGTTCGAGTACACTGATATGTATTGTCGATTCCAAGGTGGTCAGTTTCCCGTAGGTCGTGGATTTGCTGCAGTAGGCACCCCAGCCCTCCAAAGAGACATCTGTTATAACAGTCATTGTTGGATCTAGTTGGTGGCATATGGCACCTAATAGTCCTGGCCAGTAAATGCTCCATTCCCCCCAAGGTGTCACCTTTCTCATCAGCCAGGATCACTTGGAAGGAATGGGCTCATGTTCATCTGCCCAGGAGAAAGCTGCTGGCTCTACGAAATAATCCCTTAAAGTCCCTGCTACCCCTAGGGTAAGCGGGTTGCTTGAATACCACCAACTCTTTGCAGTACACTTCTTGGGGGACTTAGGAGGTGGTCCTGGGCATACCTGCAGTGTTGGATCCCTAGGTGAGACACAGAATAGCTCCTGGGGAACAGAAGGCGATTCCTGCATGTCCCGTGTCATTTGTGTGCTGGAGACTCCTGCCAAAGTGGAGGGCTGTGAATGATTGATGTCCAGCAAAGCCCTGAATAGACCCTGAGCAGGCTCCACCTGCATGTTGTCATTGGCCTGAGCAGGCGCAAGCTCTGACCGGGGTTTGTTTTGGGACTTTAGTCTGGTGTTAGAACAGCCGTTGGTCTCGGCTTGGGTGGGTGGGTGCCCTGCAGATCGGAGAGCTCTAGAGCCTGGCAGGCCAGGATCTCCTGCAGGCGCCTCATTCTCTCTTTCAGCATCTGCTTGGAGAGGGCTTGGCAAGCCTTACAGTCCTTGTGTTTATGTCCTTCCCAAAAGCAGGCGAGGCATTTATCATGTTGGTCCAATACTAGTAACGCCATGGAACAGGAAGAGCACTGTTGAAAGGCAGGCCTTTTGCTTGATAGTGCTGCCATAATGGCGGGACTATCAAGTACAGTACAAAACAGTAGCGCAGGCGCACCTGAGGAGAACCCCACATCTCTAAGCTAGTAACTGTTGATTTTTTTACTAGAAGAAAACTAAAACTATGAACAAGAACTGCTAACTACTACTAACTAGGAGGAGAAAAACTAAGCTAAAGACCACAAGCCGTTCCAACTGTGCCTGAGGTGGTGAAGGAACTGGCCGACTAAGCTCCTCCCCTCCTTTTATTCTGGAACCTTTTGCGAGAATCCTGGAGAAGGGAGAAGCAGGAGCATTTGGGTTTCCAGATCTTTCCATGTCGAAGCCGAGGGGGCTGCTTTTAAAGAGACAAACTGTTTATCTGGTGCCTAAGAGGGCTCACATGTGATCCCATATGTGAGAATCTTGGAGCCACTTGAAGAAGCAGCTTAATATTAAATAGTGCTTGAAGAAGCAGCTTAATATTAAATTCTTAACTCAATAAATAGTACCTCTGTGATCCAACAGGCTAGGCTCTATACAAACATCACAAAAAGCCACCCATGCTCTAAAGAGCAGACAAGAAGAAGACAAACAAGTGGATTCGACAGTGAGAAGTAGTGGGCTTTGTACACCAGCTAACCTATCAAGCTTTTGTAGGCATCACGGCAAAGCAAGAATTTTGAAGGAAGATAATTGGGTGGCTTCTGAATGGGAGTTTTAGTTATGCAGAAGGAGGGAAAAGGCCATTACACAGTAATAGTTGGCAAGATTTAGACACGTCCTGGATGCAATGACTTCAGAAAGGAGCAAATTGAAGATGATTCCTAGTTTATTAGCCTCAGTAAAAGGTCAATGATGACAATGGCCAAAGTGACTGAGACAGGAGGGAGGAAGGACAGAGCTTGGGGGGTAAAAACATTAATTCACTTCGATGTGGATGGATTTTATTATTATTATTTTAAAGTCAGGTTGAGATTTTTATTGGATGAAAGAGATGGATCTGGAGCCAAGATGCTGACCTGTGAGTAATCTGTAGTAGGAAACAGATAATTTATATCTGCAAATATTATTAAAGGTGGGGGAAGGAGGAGTGCAAAGGACAAACATGCAACTGCTACAGAAAACTGATGTAGAAGATGGTGCAAATGAGACACTGAAAGAGTGATGTGAGAAGAGAACCAGAACCAAATGAGAACTGACAAAAACAGGGTTGTCTGTCAGGCAGTGGTTGACGGTATGGAAGGCAACTCAGTCAAGGAGACTGAGTTGGAGTACTGGTTCAGAGTGCTTTCTAAAAGCGATTCAAGAGTCATTTCAGTGGAATGCAGGAGATGGAAGTGGAGATGAACTCCAGACAGACAGCAGTTGGAGACAATAGTTTTAATGAACAGAGATGAAAGACCAAAGATAGGCTCACCGTTCAAGAGGCCATGTGGGGTCAAAAGGTAAATGTTCTGTAAAATGGGAAAGTATTATTATTTTGATCAGAGCATGCAAAGTTGAGGGAATTATGGGGGAAAGGGGCAGTATAAAATGATTGGATTACATTGCTGGGATCGGGTGGAAAGGTTATGTTTTGAAGACCAAATAAAACTTCTGCCTCTATTGGACTCAAAGGTGTGGGAAAGGTGGCAGCAAGAGGAGGATGCAAGCCAGAGCTTGTTAATTCTCCCTGAAAAAAATCAGCAAAGTAATGTGCAGAGAGAAGGGAGGAGTTTGAAAAGTCAGACAAAAGGTTCCTAGATGCCTCAGTAAAACTGCTCCTACCCCCAAAGTCCTTGCAGTCTGGATGAGTCACAAGTTAAGAATATCTTTAAACACCACCTAGACCAAAATTGCACATCATTCAGTACACAAAAACTACACTAGGTCAGACCATTGGTCAATCGAGCCAAGCATCATATCTCCAACAGTAGCCATTCTTGGTCACTTCAGAGTACCACCCAACAGGTTATAATGGAGTGATCCATTCCCTGCCACCTCTCGACAGTCAGAGGTTACATCCCCCAACCTATTTGGCTAATAGCCATCAACGGACCTACGTTACCCTACATAACCCAAACAAAATGTGTAGTAATATGTAAATGTGAAAAAGTCGATATAAACACAACTTTTATTAATACACAGGGACCAATAGAAACTACAAGACAAGGCCACAGCCTTAACGTGGACCCCATGTAAGCAGAAAAGTTGTACAGTCTCGCATATTGTGCTTGGAAATTAGGCTCCATACAACCAAGCATTGCCATGCGCTTTCAGCCTCAATTCTCTCTGCAGACTGAAGCCAACACTGGGGCTGAGGACAGGTCTTTCTACAGCAATACATCTTCAAACAATGTATTTCTCAGACATCATTATGATGAATGTAGGATAATAGTATCCATTTCATATTAATATGTCTGTTCATTTAAATATTTGAATCACTGTATTTTTACAAACGTAAAACAGCCTGGCAGTGCAGCCTGACTCCTCCTTGGTAGCTCCCACATTCTCAGTGTTAGTGTTATGAAGGTGACTCGGGGAGGATTTCTCCTGTCATACATCAATGCAGACCCACTATCAGCCACACCAATGGCAGCCCCAGTAGCAACACAGGCAAGTTGGGCAGAGTGGCGGTAAAAGCTTGTTGTCTGGCTCTGTGTTGTTCCTAAAAGTGGTGGTATTGCTCCAGCCTCATACCCAGCCCGTGTTCTTGTGTGAAGATATCAAGAAAAGAGAAACCTGAATTGGTCACTGGCCTTCTGTTGTTCCCCCGCTTCACTGCTGCTCCTAGCCCCTGTGTTCCTGCATCTCCACTGTTGCCCTAGAGAGTTACCAGAGGAGTAATGACTTCAATGTGCCACCTTCTTTTGTGCCATCTTCATTTCCAATGTCCACAATAGTGCTGTACCTACCCCAGGCTGTGCTACCATACCTCACCGTTACGTTTGGAGAGAAAAAGGGAGCAAGATCCAGAGAAGTTGCCTCTCTCCCCAGTCACATGTCTGCTCTCAGTATTGGCCCCAGTCTTGTCACCAGTCTCAACACCAACTGCTGCACCCTAATGTGGTCACATGGGGACAGCAGCTTGCCCCCCGACCACCTGCTATCTCCAGTCCCAGTTCTGTCCCCAACCTACAGTGGAAGAGGATTTGGGATCAAAGAACAAGGCAAAATTTGGTTGCATGGAGACTCAGTGTTTTTAGACAAGCACCTCCCCACCCATTACCCACCCATCATGCATGTTGCAGGACCACACTTGCACCCTATGGAGCCCTGCAATGTGCATGATGAATGGATAGTGGGTGGGGAGGTGCTTATCTCACCGCCCCTAGCTGCCAGTGTGCAGGAGGGTGTGGGATATAAATATCTGAAATAAATAAACAAATAATCTAAACACCCTAAGTTCTAAGGGAACACAATATAAGGTTATACAATGCCAAAGGGGTGGGGCGTGGCTCAGATTGTAGAGCATGCTCCACATGTATAAGGTCCAAGTTCAGTTCCCAGCATCTCAGATTCAAGATCTCTGGTAACACACCTGGATGAGACCTCTGCCAGGGATCCTGGAGGGTCTCAGGTAGCACGCCTGGATGAGGCCTCTGCCAGGGATCCTGGAGAACCAGATTTGAAACCCTGCTACTGTGTCAGGTTGTGACAATACTGGGCTAAGATGGAACCTTGGTCTGACTCAGTTAGGCAGCTCCTTATATCCTTTCTTGCTTACATTGGGTGTAAGTTAAGACTGTAGCCTTAACTTGAAATGTTCATGCTTTTTGGAGCTCAAGTTTGTTAGTGCATGCCTTAATTAGGCCCTTAAACCAAAGGTTATAATTAAAATTATCTAGCTGACACAGTAACCTTCATCATTTCCCAAGTCTGACTACTGCAATGCTGTGTACATGGGGCTGCCCTTGAAAAGTGTTCAGAGGCTGCACAATGCAGCAGCCTGCCTCCTGATGGGTGTGGACCCTGGGCTTTACCGACTTACTATGGCTTTCTGGGCCCAATTCAAGGTGTTGGGTTTGACCTATAAAGCCCTAAATGGCTTGAGCTTAACATACCTTTGGGACCACCTCCTCCTCTATGTCCCATCACACACACTTCTGTCAGTTATGAGCAGCCTTCTGGCTGTCCCTTCAGCATGCCTAGTATGGTCGGGTGAGGGTGTGGTCAGAAGCACTCAGTGGCTGCTCCCCAGTTATAGAATACTCTTCCACCTGTGGTTCACCAAAGCTCAAGCCTATGCATGTTCCAGAAACAGTGCAAAGTGTTTTTGTTTAGGCAGGCTTTTGGTGGTTGGGGATGAGTTAGAGATGAGTATATTTTAAAAGTTTCACCCCCACCCTCCTTATTGTGTTATGCATGTACTGTTTTTATATTACTATATTTTGCTATAAAGTCTGCTTTTTGTGGAATGGGCAGGATACAAATTTAAAATTTATTTAATTACCAGTATATCACTAAATAATTTGTCGAAGAGATCTCAAAAACTTACATCAACTGTGAAGTCTTCTAGTCTTTTAAAGTTACAAAGGTATTCCTGCAGCTTGGGATCAATAGGTGGAGTTTTGGACTGTGAGTATTTTAGGTAAGCCCAAAATTTTTCTAGTCCATACAGCTGACCTAATAAATGAAGAACATGTAATGAAAGCTTTTATGAAGACTAAAGATGAAGCAGTATCTAATTTTAAGCAGATGAATGTCCCACAGATTTTCCATATTGTTAGAGAGCTTTGAGAACTAGGACTTACCAGATTCAGAGTCTTTTTTAGTTTCTTCTTGGAAATCCTTAAAGATCTCTTGCCTGAATTTTTTTTCCAGACCATAACTGTAAAACCTGAACAAGCATTCCAGTCCATACCTATAAACAATGAAGAGATACAGAACCAGAAGTACACAATACATTTCCTTCAAAGGATACAGATATACTGTAATCCTTAAACACAATTCAAATTTAAATGCCATGGTTTAAATCTTTATCCTACCCAAGTGACCAGTCTTATCTATCTACTATCTGGCTTTGCCAGAGAGAAATATGCTTATAGACAGCAACATGTCTGAACTCCTGTAAGTGGGAGTTTGCACATGCTACAAAGTGCAAAAGCACGGTCACTGCTATAATGGCAGCATCCTTATGTTCTTCCTTGCCAGGGCTCCTGTCAGAACACACCTAGACCGCCAGCAGCACCATTGCATGGGAAGAGAACAAGAATGCTGCCAGCAGACCAAGACAGCCCCTCCTCCCTGCAGCACTTTAGCATGGGTGGGAGCCATCTTGCTCACTCACTGCCAATGAGCTGAGGGGCCCACAGGAAAGCAAAACAGCTCTCCTCCCTCCTGGGACTGTGTTTCCACATATTACTTTGTGGACCCAAGCCCAGAACTGCTGCTTCAGGTTGTTGTTTTTTCAGAGCAGCAGACCCATTTTTGGCAAAAAGCCATTCTCATGTTTGTGAACAAAGACATGGAATTAGAAAGTGTGGAAATGTGCATGCTATAGATTAGTTTTTCTATTTTTCCAAGGGTCTGAACACCAATTCAAGCAGTAACAGCTTCACTGTGCAGTGACTCCCTCTGTACCCCCGAGCAAAACCACCACCTCTTATTTTTCTCTCAGTCTATAAAACAGCAATACTACTGCTTATCCCACCTCTCTCATGGGAACGTTCTAAGAAGAAGCCAACGAACACAACGTAAGTATTCAGAACGCAGAGATTCTGGTAGAAGTAATAAACAGAGAACACCTGTACCCATGAGAACTGGGTTGGAACAGATAAGGGAGTTCAACTAGAGGATTCTTGAAGTATCTTCTAACTCTAAAGTTCTACATTGGGGGGGAGGGCGAGGAGGAGAACTGCCATGAGCTGAAGTCGCAGCAGGGTGATCACATGAAGCTCCACTTGTGTGCACAGGGTGTTAAATGTCATTATCCCATTTCTGTCGTGATTTCACTCAGGAGAAAGGGCTGGATTTTGAGCTGTCTCCTTTGAATGAAATCATAACAAAAATGGGCTGACGTTAAAAAAACCCCACACGTGAGTGGAACTTCATGTGATCTTTCTGCTGCAATTTTGGCTTATGCAGTTTCCACCCCACCCTTGTCCCATCTTGTGTGCAAGTGACCTAACTCTTCAGCTGAACACCCAACACTACTGCTTCATTACAAACACACTCGTAGAGAAGGGGTGTTGACTGGCTCAATTTCTTGTCAGAAAACTCTCACTTGGGAAAAGAGGAATGTCCTAGGCCAACAGTAGAAAGACAAGGGAGGGAGCAAGGCTCTTGATTGGCAGATGTTGACTGGGACAGGAGCTTTTGGGAGGGGCATCACCTGGAGTCTGATAAATTGGTCTTAAATAGAAATAAAGCATAGCTTGCTGTAGAGGCTAATTTCCTTTGAGTTTGTCTTTGACTCCGACTCCGACTATTCAAATGCTGTGAGCTCACCTACATATTCAATGCAATCTGCAATCCTCTAGCGCAGCATTTCCAAATTCAATTTGCTTTGCAAATAAATCATCATTATGCAAGGCAGCATCAATTTGGATGAAGCTTTTTCATGAACAGAACATGACTAAAGTAGGCCATGTTTTGACAAACAAGCAACTAGAGTGAAATTAAGTTATTGTCAACACTCAAAACTTCACTTCATAAAAAGGAAAACTGGACGCTTACCTGGGAACTTTCCTACTATACAGGGTATCCTCCTGGATGGCTAGCTGCAACAATGGAGGTTAGATCCCCACCTCCCCACCAGGAGGTAGACTTCAACTTTTTTGGAGCATGCTCAGAGGGGATTGACCCCCTGTACTCCAGTTGTTAATAAGTCAATGAAAAATAAGATCTTCACTGACCCTCAACTATCATGACCCTCAACTATCCTAACACAATAACTAATAACCCCAAACTAAACAGAACACCCAACAACAGGCAGGCCACTGGCCATCCAGGAGGATACCCTGTAGAAGGAAAATTCCCAGGTAAGCTTCCAATTTTTCTCTCTCACAGGGATCTCCTCTTGGACGGTTAACTGCAACAATGGGGAAGTTCCCAAGCAGTGTTCAGCACAAGGGGAGGGATATCTAAGGTAAGACAACCCTCAGGCCATTCTGCTGCAAGTACCACAAGTTTTACACCACTGCCTGCAGGACCCCCTGGCCGAAAGCAACTTTGGCTGAGTCCAGAACATGCACCTTGTAATGTATTTATTAAAGATGTGCAGAGACGACCACGTGGCCACTCTGCAAATTTTCCTCATGGGGCCTTGGTTTCTGAATGCCTGAGAAGTGGCTGCTGTTCTTAAGAAGTGGGCCCAAGTTTTCTGTGGGGGACATTTATTCTCCACCTGATAAGCTTCCTGCACACACACTCCTAGCCATTTCACTACTGTGGACTTAGAAGCTTTTAACCCCTTTGTACTCGGGTGATAGGAAAACAGAGACTAGGAACATCAAAAAGATGCCGTCCTGTCTAAGTATACTTTTAGGGCCCTTTTTACATCTAACCTGTGCCAGTTTTTACTTGGGATGAGCAGGATTAGGGCAGAGAGTAAAACAATTTCCTGATCGCTATGAAAAGCCGAGTCCACCTTGGGATGAAAGGCAGCATCAGGCCGAAAGACGACCAAGTTTTCTCTGAAAGAACAGAAATTGTGTTTCATGGACAGGGCCCCCTAGTTGCGACGCCTGTCTGGCTGAAGTAATTGCTACCAAAAAGGCTACCTTAATGGAAAGATTAAAAAGGGACACCTCTTTAATAGGTTCAAATGGATCTTAATTAGGGCGTTCAAAACTAAATTTAGGTCCCAAGAGGGAAAACGATGAACCACCGGAGGAGAAATCTTTCTAATGGCTTTCAAGAACAGCTTCACATGTGGGAGCCTGGTTATGCTCTATAGCATCTTATACACGATAGGACACTATTTAAAGCAGCCACCTGCCTAGCTAAGGTGTTTGGTTTCAAGCCTCCTGCAAAGACTCCAGAATGTCCGTGGGAAGCTGACCAGCCCAAAGGAGAGCGCCATATACTGCCACTGTTCTGTGGCGTACGCAAAGCTAAGCCACTTCCTGCGAATCTGGTGAATCGGCACATGAACATATGCCTCCTTCAGGTCTAGTGACATCAGCCATTCGCCCTCCACTCTTCTGACTTCTTTGTGTCTAAGCGAAGAGGGTAGAGGCCCAATCCTCTTTCATTTTCAGAGACCGGTTTAATCACTCTAATCCTCTGTAGTCTAAGCGTTTCCCCATCATTGCCTTGTGTTTTCACGGCTTCTTCACAACCAGGGAAATAAACAGCTAGGGCTTGAATAGCTGGTGGAATCGGACGATGTATCCTGTACATACACTGTCTCTCACACCCAGGTGTTCTCTGTGGCCTCCATCCACACTTCTGCAAAGTGGGTGAGATGCTCCCTCAGGATGATTGGTTCTTCTGGAGGGGGAGACAAGAAGTCATGCATTGTCTTAGCTTTGGCCGCTCCTCTATCTTTTGGGTGGGAGAAGTGACTTGTGCCCCTTTGACTTATTCCAGCAGGACTTGTATTTCTGGTGCCATGACTTGTTGGCATGGTAGGGTGGTCTATTCCCTTGTGGGCAAGCCCCTGACCCGGGGTCCCAAAAGGGCCGCTTGGGGATGAAGACACTCTGCAGGGTATGTTGTTGTTGTTGTTGTTTTTTATCTGCAGCACCCTCAAGGACTTTGTCCAGACATGCACCAAACAGCATAGCCGCCTGGAAGGAGCCCCCAATCAGGGTTTTCTTTCACACATTGTCTCCCTTCCAAGATCTCAGCCACAGTCGCCTTCAAGCTGCTACATTAGAGGCTGCTGCTTTAGAACCCCAGGACACGATATCAATGGTCGAGTCTTCTATGAATGAGTAAGCCAAGTTTACTCTAGTTGCTAGTACCCTGCTCATTTCTGGGGACGTTTCAGGTTCTTTTCTTCTGTCCATTCATAGCATCATAGCTCTAGTAAAGTATGAGGTGAGGGTGGCCATTTTAATGACTGCAGAGATCTCCTCAAAGTTTCTGAAGAGGATGACTTCAATCCTTGTATCAGTGGGATCCTTAGGCAGGCAGCCCCCCTCAATAGAGAAAATTGATTTTCTGGCAAGGGTGGACAGCACTGGGGCCTTGTTCTTAGAGACGGAATATAGAGACTCCTGCACTTAAATGCCCTGGCTGGGTGTTGCCATTCAGCTCTGATTATTTTTTCAAAGGTTTTGTCCAGAAGCATACCTTTATCCCTGGGTTGTACCTTTGGGATGTATTCCCTTTCAGACTCCTCCTCTGAAGAGTCAGAGGATCCCCTCGTAGCTTTCTTTTATGTTACGGGCCTTACACACACTTGTTCACACATTTTGTGCCTATATTTGATAGGCAACTCTGTTAGGGTCCTTTGAGGATTCTACTGAGGAGTCCGGAATTTGTCCCTCCTCCGAGGGGGCGATCCTTGCCCCTCCTCATCCTAATGCCCCTTCTGAGGCAACCTCATTTCCGCTATCCTCTTGTTGTGAAGTGCACACCCGGGACCTTCTAGGTTTCCTCTTAGGGCGTTTTCTGTGGGCACGACCCTCCTGTCCTGATGTCAGATCCAGGTCTATATCCAAGGGCCCCCCTTTTCTTGAGGCTGAAGATGTCACGGGGCCTTTTTCCTTTCCTACCTTGCCATGAATAGGGCATTTTCCCTTCCCCTTTTCCTTTGAGGCCCCTTTGTAAGGGGTCTCTCTTTTTAGGGTGTCTGATTTGGGGGAGGGGCAGGGGTTGCGCCGGTCCTGAGTGAGTTCAGGCTCTTAGTACCAGCATGTGGGGGTCTGTGGTAGACTTTTTAGGCCCTTGGGGTCTTACTGGTTGGTGCTCCTCCTCTGAGGACTCCCTGCTGGATTCCCGCTGGGTGCTGGTCATTCTGCACAAGAAAAAGGGGCCGCTGTGGCTTCTTTCACTTTCAGTAGGCTGCCTTCTGCTTGTTCTGGGACCAGTCCTCTCTCCCTGGCTGCTGTGGCTTCTCCTTGAGCAGGAGGGAGTTGCTGCTGCCTCTGCCCAGGCCTCATTCCTGCTGCTGCAAGGATGTCTGCAGTGGGGGCTGGAGACTGGGTCTCTGTCATGGTGGCTCCGGCGCTGAAGGAGCTGCTGCCGCCTCAGACACTGTCACTTCTCAGCAGACGGGGAAGCTGCAGCAGGCTTGTTGGCAGCAGGAGGCCACTCAGGGAGCTTTGCTACGCCCACTCTGCTAGGCTCTAGAGCCCCAGGTCTGGGGTCCTGTTATGAGTTCCTCCCCAGAGAAACCTAACAGGAACCCCAGGATGAACGGTGGAGAGCTGACGCCCCCCCCCCCCCCGGCACCCCTAGAGCCATTACTGGCCCAAACAATTTTTTTTAAGTTTTAGAAAAATATTCCCCTGGACGGGACAAAGTCTGCATCCTGCAGCTTCAGAGGCAGACAATCAACTGGAGCACAGAGGCTCAGATCAACTCTGAGCATGCTCCCAAAAAATTGAAGTCTGCCTCCTGGTGGTGATGTGGGGATCTAACCTGAATTGTTGCAGTTGGCCATCCAGGAGATCTCTGTGAGAAAGAAAGTCAAGCTCAAACTGATCGTGTAGTTTACAGAACTAATATAGTACCTTTAGTGTTCTTTTGCATCCTCTAAAGCAAGCTGTCTGAATTCCTCATACATTTTCTTGTTAAAATGGTCTCTGAGAAAAAAGGACCAGAAACGAAAGAGAGTGTTCATTTCTTGCGACTTGCCAATTCCCAACCGTTTCCTCTCTGGAGAAAAACACACAAACAGAGTTTAAAAATAGCATCCCAAATACTGGGTTGAAGCAATATCCATTTTGTATTAGAATATAGAATAAAAACTCAAACTTTTATTTAATTCCCCCAAGCAATTTTAGTTAGGAAGTTCATTTGTAGATAAGCCCAAAGACTTAATGCAAAAGTAAATTTTTGCTTGTATTCTTCAACTAATTATGAATGTGGTGGTGGTGTCTTTTTTAAGTTTTGGGGAATTCTACAAGCTATATTTTCCAAGAAAAATTAAAGGGAAGTACAAAAGCACTGCTGAAACAGTGATTTTTCCAAAATGAGGAATGTACAAAGTAAAATGTGATAAAATATTAACATCCGATTATTGTCTTCTTAAGTTAAAAAGAATGTGCGTGTGTCTTACCAGTTAGGCACCTACGTCGATACTTGTGGTATACTTGTTGCGTAAAGCCATTTTCCTTTAGGAGTTCATGAGAAGGATGCTGAAACTTGGGAAGTGAATGAGGGGTACATCCATAGCCTGCAAGTGGCGCACCCTCTGAAGATGATGCGTTTGAACTGCTATACAAACAAAAAAATTGGTGCCATCAAATCTCATCAGGACCAATATTAATGGATAGCAAAACATCTAGCTTGAGCTACTTAATTGCCTGACCACGTATGCTAAAATGCAATTAATAATCTTACTAAAAAATGTCAGCTCTTCAGAGTTTGGAATTCCAGTATTATAAAATTGTTTTCATCTAGAACTACAACAGTAGTTACACATAAGGTAGGAAGTGTTTGTGGATCCAGTGACTTTAAAATAGGAACAGGATCTTGAAAGACATTTAAAGTTAATATTCTGTTCAAAACCATTTTATTCTTCCTAGTAAAACTATTTTCAAACAGAGTTCCACCCACCTTTGTTTCTATAACACCTCTCACCATGTTAAAACAACTTAGCTCCTCTTCATTCCTAAAGCTTTTTCCCCACTTCTAACAAAAGCAACTGGTTCAAAGTGGTATGCTTTTATACACAGAATGCCTATATTACTAATGGTATTATCAGCTATCTGGAATGTTGGAAGTGTTTTGGCAATATTATTTAGTTTCATTCTCTCTCTCTCTCATATCCACACCTATTTCTCTTGTGCTCTACTTCTGCAATTCTTAAATTCTATTTTTCTTTTGTTCACCACTCCTGTTCACTTTAGTTGCAGGAAGTGTATTTGTAAAAACCACACAGTGGGGTCAATCCTATGCCCCACTTGCACCGTGTGCAATCTGCACTTGTGCACAAACCACGCGTAGATCTAGAGAGGACACGTTGTGCTGCATGCAACCCAACCCACATGGATCCCATGGCGATCCTGCTTGGGATTTTGGCCACTGTCCCTTTTTTAAAAAAAAAACCCTAGCTCTACACACCAATTAATAAAACAGGAAATTTCTTACTGGTGAATTTTTCTTCACTTCTTTTGCAGGACAGGTCCCTCCTCACACCAGATAGGCAGGATCAGATATGAATGACAGTCTCGGTCCATGGGAGTGTAAAAGCCCAGCATCAAACTCCCAGGACGAGATTGCCAAAGCTACTTAAAACTAAGAGATATATAATGAACAGAACATCTTAAAACGTCAAATAGTGCCACTCTGTTTCATGTAGTTTGGTCAGCGTTCTCACTTATTTACTTTTCGTTTATTGTCTCAGTTTTGTGGAGCCATCTTTCTACTGCTGTACTCTACGACCCTGTATTGTTTGTCTGTTTGATTTGTTTGCTGCTATGCTTGCTAAGGCCGCTGGCCACACAATAAACTTAATAAAATAGTAAGCCACACTGTAGTGTACGGGTCATAGAAATAAACAAGGTGTAGGACATCAGCAAACATAGGCAAGAAAGGAGAAGGAAGTGAGGGGAGCCCTACACTCACTCTCTCACCCCTCACCTTCTCTCCAAATCCTAGATGAAATACCAAATGAGAGGGGAGCAGACAGTCTGTCCTGCAAAAGAAGGAAATTTCACAGGTAAGTTTCCCACCCTCCATCTATTGTCGGACAGTGTCTGACTGATGGGATGTCCCCAAGGAGTGTTACTCCAGGGAAAGCAGATTCCCACCAGTCTAAAGAAGGTCTCATCCCATCAGGAAACACCCATGGCATCTAGCTATCTAAAACTGTCTGAAGTACCTTGCGACCAAAAGGTATGCACCAATGCCCAAGTGGCAGTCCTACAAACCTTAGCCATAGAAAGCCCTGCCCAGTAAGGCTAAATTAGTAGCTGCCCTCCTAGCAAAGCAAGCCATGATCCCCAAAGGGACAGGGATACCTGCTGCCTTATATATCTCAATAATACAGGTTGTCAACCATTTTGCTAGGGTAGGTTTACAGAGCCTTCCATCCCTCCTCCTATGACCGAAGGCTACAAACGCGACCAAATCTATTCTGAAGGAGTGAGACCTATTGAGGTATATCTTTATTGCCCATTTCACATCTCAAGTATGCCGTACCCGCTCCCTAAGGCGCTGGGGATTGGGCCAGAATGAGGGAAGAACTAACTCCTGCTCCCTGTGGAAGGGAGTACTGGGACGAAAGGTAGAGTCAAGCCTTAGGATTAGCTTGTCACCATGAAAAAATACACAAGTCTGGCTCCGACAACCTGGGAGCCAAGGAAATCGCTACCAGAAGAAGTGTCTCCAATGAAAATGTAGAGACTCAAATGGAGGCTTGGTCAAGGCTGATAGGACATTAAGTTCACACGTGGGAAACCAATGTTGTAGTGGACAACAAAGAAGTTCCACCGCTTGAAGAAATGTCTTGATGTATTGATAATGGCCGCTGGCCTGAACAACTCAAGATACTAGACAAAGTGGAAGCGTGATGTTTTAGCGTACTGGCTTTTAGCTCAAGGTCCAATCCCACCTGAAGGAAAAGGGGCACCTCCTGGGTCCCTACTCTCAAAACGTCTGCACACCACTGGACGGACCTGTTCCATGTCACTCCATAAGTCTTATTTGTTGACTCCCTTTTAGAAAATAAGGGGGTATCAAGAAGCTTCCCCAAGTATCCCATAGAACTCTGCTGCTTTTCAACAGCCAGACTGCTAGGGTGCAGTACTGGGCCCCAGGACAGCATACCTTCCCACACAGGCAGCTGCAGGGCCCCCGCTACTGCGACGTCCAAAGTGTCTGAAAACCATGGGCATTGCAGGCAGTGCGGGGGCTACCAGGATTATCAATGCCCCCTAGTCCAATGAACAACATACGGGATGACTGGAATGAAGGGAATGAGTACAAATGTCCCTTCAACAAGGCTGTGGTGAGCACGTCCACACCTGCAAGCTGCTGAATCTCTTTATCTTGCTAGGAACATGGGAACCTTCTTGTTGACACGGGTGGTGAACAGGTCCATTATTGGAGTGCCGGACTGGTTCTGAATCACCTGAAAAGCTCTTTGCGAGAGGGACCAGTCCACAGGATCAAATTCCTGATGACTCAGTCAGTACACTTGCAAGTTGAGTGAGCCTGTGATGTCAGCCACTTTGATTGACAACAGATGGTTCTTTGCCCACTTGAGGAGAGATGCCTCCTCCTGGAAGGACTTTGAACGTGAACCTCACTGTTATAAAGGCCTGATAAAGGCCATCACCGTTGTGCTGTCTGTATGAACAAGGACATGGTCATTCTCCAACCATATGGCAAACTGCAGCAAGGCCAGACGCACAGCACTCAACTCCAGCCTGTTGATGTGCCAAGTGCACTTTGCTCGGAGACCACTTGTCCTGGGCCAAGCTGTACTGGCAGTGCGCCTCCCCAGTCCCCATCTGCTCAAATTTGCAGTGAGAGTCAGTCACTGGGGCTCCCTGAGAGGCATCCCCAGTCTGAAGCATTCCGTTCAGGACCACCACTTCGGTAATTCCTTGATCCAGTTTGGAACCAGGCCAAAAATGTGTACCTGAGTTCTCGCATCCTCATGAATGTTGCACCCCTTGTCTCTCCCTCTGTTCCCCCTTCCCTGTCTCCTCTCCCCCTGTCTTTAGATTGTAAGCTCTCGGGCAGGGACCGTGTCTATTTTATTCTCTGTAAAGCACCAGGTACATTGCTAGCGCTATATAAATGCTTATTATTATTATTATTAAATAATAATTGATAATTTGGGTACAATTGAACACAATCAAAGACCAAGTGTCCCTGTCTGTTGAGAGGCAGGACAAGATTCGGGATCTACTACAGTGTCTTCATTGGGAAGATGGCTCCAATCTGATTATTATTATTAAAATATTATTATTTAAATAATAATAATATTTAAATAATTAAATAATTAATAATAATAATAATAATAATAATAATAATTAAAAAACAGGTGTAACTGTTCCGCTATCTCCTTCCAACAGAGGCGCAACAGGCTTTGTAGCAGCATCAGGTAAAATTTGGCTAGGGCTATTGTGCCGAGACAAGAAGCCATGCTGCCCAGAAGTTAAGCAAGAAACATCAGATTGGAGCCATCTTCCCAATGAAGACACTGTAGTAGATCCCAAATTTTGTCCTGCCTCTCAACAGACAGGGACACTTGGTCTTTGATTGTGTTCAATTGTACCCAGGGGTGGATGATGGATGTCAATGGCACCAGGCAGCTCTTCTCCCTGTTGACAAGGAACCCGTGGGCCTCTAGGCAGTTTGTCAGTTAGAGATCTCTTGCCCCGCCCCCCCTTGGGCTCAAGATACTTGAGGGACCTCCTCAATTACTCCTTTTTGTAACAACAACTGAATCTCCTCATGGAGTTTAGTCTTATGAGATGGATCCCCAAAGAGGGATTGGGGAGGGGGGGGAGAATTGTTATATGGAAAGGAGGAAAATTGAATATCCATATTGTATTATTTCCAGAATTCATCAATCTGTTATTTACTTCCAAGTTGTTAAAGAAGCAGCTAGGCTGGTAGAAATATCAAAAGTAGGTTTGCTGCTCTCTACCCTTTCATTAAACTCATGTCTCTCTTTGGAATACTGAGGGATTTTCCGACATAGGCAGTTCTATTCCTCTGCCTTTGCCTAGGCAGGTGCTTCTTTGGTAGTACTGAGGCTGCTGTTGATAGGGTCTAGAATAATAAGTATACCTTTGCTTTGTTTTCTGGGGCTAGTGCTGTAGATTTCAACCAGGTACTACATCTCTGAGATATGGCAGGGTTGGATGAGACACTCCTTGCCCCACAATCTAGATGCAATGTCCTTGACTACTCCAGCTGAAACCTGGCAAGTTTGTACTTCCACAAATAATGCATGAAGCTCATGTTGGCTTGCTCGGGTGGCTTCTTACTAGCTTCTATTACCTGCTCCCACAGCACCTGCCGATATCCGGCTAGAGCAGATAAATAATCTGCAATTCTTATTGTTAGAACTGAAGATGCAAAGACCTTCCTACCTGCCATGCCCATCCTTCTTCCCTCTTTATCAAGAGGAAATGAAGTATGAGCAGTGGATGGGTTTGCCTGATTAGATGCTGATACTCTTTGGTGCTTAGATGCTACGAGAATTAGGCGGGGAGATGTTTAAATTCACTACAAGAGAAGATGTCTAATTCACTACAAGAGAATTAGGTGGGGGATGTTTAAAAAACATCAGCTTTTCATCAGGAGCCAAGGGATACATACCATTGGCATGGGCGTATCCAACAGAATTAGATACCAGGACACTCCACAGCTCAAAAAGCACTGTTCATAATGTCCTCAAAAAAGGGAATTATCTGTTCAGGATCGTGCCTTGAAAGGATGTCAAATGGAGGTGGTCTTTTTTATTATTTTCACAAGCAGAGTAAGCAGTCCACTAACTATGTGAAGAGAAAACTCTCCCATGGGGAAATGGACGAGTTTCTACCATCTCCCCCCCCCCCGCCCGCCAGTGAGACAAAAAAATTCAGTACGTTTATTTTTCTGTGTATGCTTTCTTCCTATAGGTAGGAGTGTGGCATTTAGAGGAGCAAGGGGTTTGCGTGCAGGGAAGGGTGGGGGCAGAGGAGAAACAAAGCTCCCAGGCAGGAGCATGGCAGGATACAAGAGCGGAGAGATATGGGGGAGCAAGGCCATGAAAAGTCTTTAAGGTGAAGACCAGGAGCTTGTGCTGAATGCGTTCCCATAGAGGGAGCCAGTGCAGGGCCGAGAGGAGGGGCTGTACATGGTCAAAGCGAAGGGCAAGGTGGATGATCTTGGCTGCAGAGCGTTGGAGATATGGGGGACCAAATCAGAGCAAGAGAGGCCAGTAAGGAGGAAGCTGCAGTAATCAAGGCGAGAGATTACTAGAGCATGGTCTAGAGTTTTTGCAGTGGCAACAGTAAGGTAAGGTCGGATTTTAACAATATTGCACAGAGCAAAGCGACAGGATTTATCTGAGGCTTAAAGGAGAGGGAGAAGTCGAAGATGAATCCCAGGCTATGGGCCTGAGGGACCAGTTGGTGAGATTCCCTCAATGGAAATTGAGAGAGAAGTAGGAGGGGAGTGTTTTGGGGGAAAGATGAGGAGTTCAATCTTGGCCATATTAAGCTTGAGTTGGCGACAAGACATCCAGGCAGAGATGTAAGCAAGGCAGTCAGCAATACGAGTCTGGATGGAGGGGGAGAGCATGGGAGTGGAGAGAGAGTTGCGTGTCATCAGCATGCAGGTGATACTGGAAGCCGTGGGTTTCAATGAGTTTACCCAGAGAAAAACTGTAAAGGGAGAAGAGAAGGGGGCCTAAGACAGAAGCTTGGGGAACTCCCACAGAGAGGGGAAGCGACGTCCAGTAGTTACCAGCAAGAGAAACACTGGAGAAGTGATTCGATATTCACTATACTCCCAGTGATTATCTCAAGGAGGTGAGTTGTGGGCAGGAACTTCCCTCCTAAGATAGTCACAGAGTATAGTGAATATGGCTTTAAAGAAGAAAGGATTTAAGAAATGTAAAAACTGTCAAACCATCTTATTTTCTACCAGATTTACATGACAAATGCCTAGTTTACTTGGGAGAGACCCATTTTCCTGCAGGTTTAGAGTTTAAACTTTAATCACACACACAAAGAGATCACATGCACAAGCTTGAATAATTAAACTTTTTTTTTTTTTTTTTAAAGTTTCTCACCGAACCAAGGAGACACGTTGAGGTGCTTCAACTACTGGGGATGTTCTGATGTTGTTGAAGGGACTGAGGAGAATGGAATAGCCTGTGCCTTATATAACCTTGTCCCTGCACACAACTGCTCTTGATTCAGTGAATAAAATTTCTTTTAAACAGCCCATGAAGATGGCTGTGGCAACTGTACCCAACAGCAGGAATGCATACAGCCACTCGAGGAGGGAGGAAATAACCCAGGTGAGGGGCAGGGAAGATGAACTCGATCGCGTATCCCAGAGAGATTGTTTCCCTGACCCAGGTGTCTGATGTCACGATCCACTACTCTGAGAAAAACTGAACCCTCCCCACTATTAAACTTCCAGGAACCAGGGGAGGCAGCAACCCATCATGCCAAGGACTTGGGCTTTTTGTGGCTCAAGGGTTGGGGTCCCTTGAAGTGGGGCTGTTCCCCAGCCCTTTGTTGACACTGCTACTGAGGTCTGCTGGAGCACTGATCTTTTCTCCAGTTGCCCCTATGGTTTCGAAAGGATACCCAAGGGCGAAAGGAACCCTTGTTCACCCCCTTGCAAGGGCTTTGGGGAAGGGCCTTTTTTTCTGGCCCAGTGATAAGGGTATTGACAATGGCCTCCCCAAAAAGCTTTCTTCTATGGAAGCAGGCCCATCAACACTGATTTGGAGGGGAGACTGATCTTTCATGAGCACAGCCAAATCGAGCGATGGGGTAGACATTGCCCCCGCATGCAGCTTAATAGCATTCAAGGCGGCATCCGGAAGGGCCAATTTCTTGACACTATCATTCCACTCCTTTTGCTCCACTTTCAAAGCCAGGCCACTAGTCCATAGATAAGCAGCCTGACTAAAGCTGAAGGCTGATGCTGTTGCTCTGAGAGCCAGGGAGGAGGCCTCTTAGTTCTTCCTGAGGGCCACTTCCACTTTCTTGTCCCAGGGGTCCCTAGGAAACCCCTCCCTTTCTGCAGGGAGAGCTGTAGATTTAAGCTAATCTGCTGCCCCTGCATCAACCCTAGGTAGCATTACAAACTGTTCCTGTGCATTAGGCACAGAATAAACACAGTTCACAAAGTTATGGCCTGTTTCCACTCCCGCCGGTAGTATCAATGTAAAAGTGGGGCTCTTTTCTCCAGCAGTCGGGGGGGGGGAGGAAGATCTCTAGTACTGAAGCAACTTTAGCTAGCCGTCTCTCAAGGTTCTCAGACTCAAATAACCTCCCCCCTGCAGGCTCCCTTATCTGGCTCAGTCCCCGATAATTCCCCATCCTTTTTCTCTAGAGGGGTGTGGGATGAAGTGGAGCAGGCGTGTCTGTGATTTTTTTTGCATGGTCTGGAGGGAAGCTTTTTTCTACCCCTCTTGCTATGCCTCACATGTCCCATTGAGTGGGCATGGTGAGCTCGCTTTCTGCCCCTTCTACCCTTTCAATGGGAGCAGGATCTAGGGGAGAGTCTCCAGGGAAAACTCCCGAGTCAGAGAGGGAGGGGGAACGGGATTGTCTCAAGCACCCATAGCTGTGCCTCCTTCATTTGTTCCCCCTTTTATGTGTGTGGGGGGGGGGGGGCAGGGACTCTTCACCTCATTTCTCTTCACAGTTTGGGGCGGGAGGAGGGAGTCCCTCCCTAGCTCCTCCAAACAGAGTGGAACCTCACTAGAGCCCCCCAGGGCTGGCTCCCCAGCAGTTTTGCAGAGAGCTGGGGAGTAGCCATCACTTGCCTCTGCAGCTACACCAAGACTGCCCTCTGGGGGTGGAGTAGGGGCCACAGAGCTGGGAATGGCTTGGGCGCTTGCTGAGCAAGCTGCTTGGAGATGCAGAACATCTGACGAGGGTCCGCTGCCTTCTGATGGCTCCCAGGGGTTGCTAGTCTCCCCTGGGAAAAGGTGAGCCTGCATCCTAGTGCTGGGGCTTCCTGCCTCCAGATACCATGTCAGAGCATGGGGGAGGGGGGTATCAGCAGGAATTTGCACATAGTGCGCTGCTCAGCCTCTACATGGCTCAAATTCCCTGCTTGCCAATGGCAGCAAATGAAAGAGTCACTCCAAGTGTGGCAGCAGGGCTGGTGGGGAGCGAGAATATGGGGAAGGGGACACACACACACCCAAACCCCTGCTAGCGGCTCAATCTGATCCCACCCCACTGAAGTAGGAAAGGGAGAGAGGAGCAGGGCCAAACAGAAGGAAAAAGAAAAAGGAAGGGGAAAGGGATAACCGGAAGAGGCCTAAGATCTACACTCTTCCCGCCCCCCCACCCCCAAGGGAGTTCTAAACCCTGCCTGCATCCATGCATAAGGCAGGACAGAAATGGCAGCCTGGCGCTGGGCTGTGCCCCTCCCATGGACCTAAGCTGTCAATCATATTTGATCCTGCATATCTGGTGTGAAGGGGGGACATATCCCATCATTCAGACAGTCTGTCCGGTGAAAGATGGAGAAATAGCTTGTGAAAAGTTACTAACCTTACAGAGGTTGTTCTTGGTCTGTGATCTCTGGAATCCATTACCCACCCAACATGGCTTTCTAGTGGAGGATTTGTACTATGTCGTGTTTTCCTTTTTCTTGGAGTCTAAGAAAATAAATATATATTCCCTTTTGAGACTGCAGAACCTTTTCTGAAAACTGAAAAATCAAACTATATCAAGTAAGCAGTCATGCTCTCCCAAAACTAAAGCTTTAAAAATGTCATGCGTATAACATACCTCAAGTCAAATTCTCATCACTGCCAAAGAGACTAGTTCAAAGGCAACTGTCATATCAGAGATTTCTAAGGTGCCCAATGATGGCATTTCTTAAAAGTGGAAGATGAACTACAGGATAGATTTTGTTTTTCTAAAAAGATTAGAAGTCACGTTCCCCACAAAATAAAATGTGGAAATAGGAACATTGTTATATTATGTGGATATGTAAACATTCACAAGACAGAAACTTTCTACAGAAAGGATTTTTCTTTTTTTGTTTACCTTTACGTCAAAAGATCTTGCCTCTTTAACAACAGGATAGAATCTTGGTGTTTTGTTGGGATCTTGTAATCTAGGGGTACGAGGTGTTTTGGGGGTTCTGGCAGGATGAACTCTTGGAGACTCAGGAACAGCTGTTGGCAGTGAACGAGCCATTGTTGGAGGCAGTTCTTAAACACCAAATAATTTACACGCTATCTCTTCTGTAAAATCTAAATAGAAGGAATATCAAGACTTATACACAAAAATATGCTACCCATAGAACAGTAATGGACAGGAAATATGTTGAAAACAACTTTCTAATCTAAAATTAAACATTTGTAATCCCGTATTATTAACACAAAAGAAAAGTTGGAGATTTTTCCATTTAACAGTTTGTTTAAAAGTGTTGGCACCTCATAGGATGTTTTTAAAATATGTCCAAAGCCTGGCTTTTAGCAGCAGCGACGAAAGGACATATAGGTGATTTTTAGAGAGCACTTAAAGGTTTTAACAAAGTTCTGGAAATTTGGAGAGAAAACCATAATATTGACTATTGTCCCAAAAGGCAAAGAAACCGAGTAGAACCACAAAAATCGAACAAAAAACAAAACAAAAAAGCTGGTCACTGAATTCTACTTTTAGGTAAGTTTTAACAAACGCAATTTCAATGAAGTCTGCCCCCCTAAGGACGGTCAATGCTCAATATGAGTCAATGAGATTTTTCAGCTATAAAAAAAGGGGACATCTTTCCCCTCCAGTGTGCCTACTGCTACAATTTATTTTAAAGCTGTACTTAACTTTGTCCCTTTACCAAATTTGACTGATAGGAGACAACACACACTGAGGGTGACTGCATATGTTTTTTATAGTAAAGCTTAAAAACAGGTCAAAAAGGGCAAAGGAGTATTCTCTCAAGATGATTCTGTAGATTTTCTTCACTTAAAGCTCCTAGATATCATAGGGCTGAAGTAAAAACAAGGTAAAGTTTTCTAGAAATTTATGTTGAAGCTTGTTCAAGAATGGGTGTTTGTGTCTGTCTAACAAACTGATTTTAATCAAGCTGGGTATGCCTGCTTCAGACTTTGTACATTAAGAGAAGAATTTTATTTGAAAATAATATTTGGTTGTTTTTTTAAGAAACAAACAAACCATACCACATGATTTTGAAAATATGAGAATGTTCTCCTTTAAACAAACAGAACAGGTTAAAACCTAATCAAATGAAGTTTAAAAATACAATGAATATCTATATAGAGAGATTTTAAAACATTCATTTCTACATCAGAAGCCTTCCAATAGACTCCAAGCATACAGATGAGTTGGGAAAAGGAAAAGCAACTGGTTCAATAGCTCCTGATGTCACAATCCTCTCAGTTCAAATTGGCCTGATCGAGTTATTCTCTTATGGGCAAACAGTTCCTTTTACTTTTTCCACACTGCTCATTTTATAAACTTCTATCATATCCCCCTTCTCCAGGCTAAACAGTCCTAACCCATTGAGCCTCTCTTCATATGAAGTCCATCCATCCTTTTCCCCCTTCTCTGAACTTTTTCCAATTCTATCCTTCCCTAGATGGGACAACCAGAACTGCACATAATATTCAAGGTGGGATTGTACCAAAGATTTATACAGATATTTTCCCTTTTATTTTCTGTTCCTTTTGCAATACCACCTAGCATTCAATTTGCCTTTTTGACTGCTGGTGCACGCTAAACCAATGTCTTCAAAGAACTATCCACAAGGAACCATCCACAATGACTCCAAGATCCTTTTCCTGAGTGGTCACACCAAGATCAGAACCTAGCATTGTGTACGCAAAGTGAGGATTATTTTTCCCTACGTGCATCACCTTGCACTTATTAACATTGAATTTCATTTGCCATTTTATTGCTCATTCACCTAGTTGTGCAAGATTCCTCTGTAGTTCCTCACAGTCTGCCTGGGTCTTAACTATCTTGAATAATTTGGTGTCATCTGCAAATTTAGTCACCTCACTCTTTACCCCTTTTTCCAGATCATTAATGAATATGTTAAAAAATACTGGTCCCAGTACTGACCTTGAGGCATCCCGCTGTTTATCTCTCCAACTTGAAAAATGACCATTTATTCCTACCCTTTGTTTCCTATCTTTTAACCAGCTACCAATGACAGAGCTCTTCCTCTTATCCCAGAACTAATTTGTTTGCTTGAGTCTCTAGTGAGGGACATTGTCAAAAGCTTTTTGAAAATTCCAATATACTATAGCATTGGGATCACCCCATCCACGTGGTTAACAACAATCTAATAGGTTATTGAGGCATGCTTCCCCTTTGCTAAAGCCATGTTGGTTTTTACCAATCAAATCATGCTTGTCAATATGCCTAGTAATACTGTTTTTAATAATGGTCTCCACCAGTTTGCATGGTACTGATGTCAGGCTTACCAAGTCTGTAGTTTCTAGAGCCACCTCTGGAGCCCTGATTAAAAATTAGGGATACATTTGCTAACCTCCAATCCTCTGGCACAGAGGAGGAGTTTAGTGATGTTACTTATTACTAATGGTAGTTCAGCAATTTCAAATTGGAGTTCTTTCAGTTACCTTTGATGAATACCATCAGGTCCAAGTGACTTGCTACTATTTAAATTATCAATATGCAAAAAAAACCTCTTCTGGCACAATGCTGATTTCAGATAATTCCTCAGATTCCTCACCAACAAAAAATAGTTCTTGTGCGGATGTCGCCCCAACATAGTCTGCAGTAAAAACTGATGCAAATAACTTGTTTAGTTTCTCAGCAATAGCTTGTCGTCTTTGGGTGTCCCCTTTGTTCTCTGCTCATCTAGTGTAGCAGGTTTCCTGTCTCTGATGTACTGACAAAAAGTTTTGTTATTGGATTTGGTATCCTTAGCAAGTTGTTCCTCAAATTCCCTCTTGCCCGGTCTTATCATGGTTTTACACTTTCTCTGCCAACGTCTTTGCTCATTCCTATTTACCTCATTTGGAATACTTATCCATTTTTTAAGGACAATACTTTGGCTCTGATAGCCTTCTTAACTTTACCATTTAGCCATGCAGGCATTTGTCCAAGTCTTTTCCTGCTTTTTTTTTTTGTTAAAAAAAAACAACACAACCTGTGTTATCATTTAATCTGAGCACCTAAGATAGTAGTTTTCAATAGTCTCCATGCCTCTTCAGGCCTTTGACCCCGGTGACTAGTTTCCCCTTAACTCTTTCCCATCTTTGCTTAGTTCCCCTCCCTGCACCACCCTTGTGACAGACTTATTCAGTAATCGCTAACCTACTAGAAGGTTGAATTTAATAACATTATGATCATCACTATTAGCAAGTGGCTTGGTTATGATCACCCCTTCCACTAGGCCCTCTACTCCAGTTCTGACAAGATCTAAAATAACTTCTCGTGGGTTTCAAGACAAGCTGCTCCAAGAAGCAGTCATTTATGGTGTCTAGGAAATTGGTTTCTGCGCACATCCAGAGGAGACATTTCCCTAGTCAATAGTGGGTGATTTCAGACGTTACGAGATCACGCTCAACCACAGTGAACCACGCTCAAACCCCCGTGGGGCCAAAGGGCCCTGAACGGCGCGCGCCAGATGTTCATCACGCTCAATACCCACATGGGGTCAATTTCAACCACCCTTCCCGGGCTAGCCGGGGGAAGGTCCCGGGAAGCGTGGTCAAACGAACCCCCACCGGGAACCAAGCAAAAGTAACACCTGGACGCCCATCCCTGCGCAGAACCGAACGAAACGAGCCCCAGCTGGGGACGAGGCACGCAGTGTCGCTGCCGGGCAACCAGCAACAACACAAACACTAGGGAGATTTAAAGCGAAATCCGCAGCAAGCAAGCGTGGCGGGATGGAGCGAGGCGGAAGAGAGCGGAGGCACAGACAGCGACAACGGCGGGCCAGGAGGGAGAGGAGATGGAGGCAGGGGCAGCGATGCAGGTGGAGGGAACACAGGTGCAGGAAGGGGGCACACGGGTGCACCCGACCAGGGAGACGGCCCGGGCACAACACCCACAGCTGCAGCCGGGTCGCGGTGCCCCGGGGACAGCGGCCGGAACGGGCCCGCAGGAGGCACCCAGGAAAAGGGTAAGGGCA
>QEPC01014677.1:228617-286655 GCA_003113815.1 Sphenodon punctatus | reverse complement strand
CTCTTCCCCCCTCCCTTCCCGTTTCCCTTGTGTGGGCGTTCCCTTGTGTGCCTTGTGGCTTCGTTTGCCCTCAGGCGGCCATGTCTGTGTCCCGCCCCTGCCCGGTGCCTTGTGGGAGTTTTGCGCCTGACGGGGGTTCGGCTGCACGTCTGTTGTGCTGCCCCGGTCCGCGATGGTTCGGCCCGGTTCCCCGCCGTGGTCCCGTTCCCGGCACGTCTGTTTGGGTCGTTTTTCCACCCCCGCGCGTGGTTGCGCTGTTCACCCCCCCCTGGGGGTTCACTGTGGTGAACCGGCCACCCGTAACGTCTGAAATCACCCATTGTGGGGGTGGGGGGTGTTAGGTTAGTTAAAAATAAACCATTTTTATTGCACTGCCTACTTGTGTTGCATCACTAATCTTCCTTATCATATCACAGTCACTATCTACATTCTGATTGGGGGTCAATAGTATAATCCCAATCCGGATGCCTTTTAAACATGGAATTTTTATCCAGAGCGATTCCAAGGGAGAGTGTCATTTATGATCATCATGTTTGACACAATGCTGTCTTTATTATACAGGGCTACTCCACCTTCAGTATTACAGTGTCCCAGTGATTGTCCTCATTCCACCATGTTGCTGAGATGCCTAGGATATCAATGTCCTCACCTGAAGCCAAGTACTCCAATTCCCCCATTTTACTTTTGAGGCTTCTGGCATCGGTATACAAACGTCTAAGCATTTTAATACCCTGGTGCTTGCAGTGACATATTTTGTTTAATACAGAAGTTTGTCTGTTCCACAGTATTACCTTCCAGATCTCTTTGTTTCTTCCCTATCCTGGTTACTGGAATATACATTTCAAACTACCAATAGTGGCATCCATTTGGGATGCCTCCATCCAAACTGCATGCTCCATAGCAACTGTCAGCTTTCCCCCACCTCTGCCACCTTTTTGATTTCGAGTGCCAGTAGTCTGATTCCAATTTGGTTATGGTGGAGCCCATCCTTCTGGTATTGGTTCCCTCTTTCACAAGAGGTTCTCCAGTTCCTAATAAATCTAAATCCCTTCTCCTTGCACCATTGTCTCATCCACTCAGGGTCTCTGGGACCCTGCACATGAAAACAGGAAGCATTTCTGAGAATGCTATCCTGGAGGTTCTGGATTTCAACCTCCAGCCTAGAAACCGAAATTTAGCCTCCAAAACCTCTTTCATACACTTTCCTATGTTATTTGTACCAACATGGACCATGACAAACTGGCTCCACCCCAGCACATGCTAAAGTCCTGTCTAAAGGTTTTGTGAGGTCTGCAACCTTCACACCTCTGCAGTCCTCACAGCTGTCACAAATCCAACTATCTATATTCTTAATGATCAAATTGTCCACTACTACAGCCATCCTATTCCTGTAGGTAGGGGTCCCCCTTCCCTTGAAAACTATCCTCCATGTGAGAGGATATTATGGCAC
Organism: Sphenodon punctatus; assembly: GCA_003113815.1. Taxonomy (NCBI): domain Eukaryota; kingdom Metazoa; phylum Chordata; class Lepidosauria; order Sphenodontia; family Sphenodontidae; genus Sphenodon; species Sphenodon punctatus. The sequence continues at coordinate 285,205 of QEPC01014677.1, read as the reverse complement.
CATCTGAAAGGCAGGTCCCAACTACAGGAAAATTCCTCACCGTAGCAGCCTGACGCGGTCCTTTCCCCAAGACCTTCGTTCTCCAACACAGCACAGGGGCTGAAAGAGCGGAGGTGGGACTGCTCTGCTATGTCCCTGAATGTTTCGTCTATAAACATCTCAGTTTGCCTCACCTCCTCCAGCTCAGCCTCCAGAGACTGCACTCATTCTCTGAGAGCCAAGAAATCTTTGCACCGACTGCACTCTTACTATTGCTCAGCACCAGCAAGTAAACACTGAACATTCTTGTTTTTTTGTTAAATTGTTGCACAGAGAAAAATCCACAACTACTTTTTCTGGTGCAGCAGGGACTATCAAGATAAACGCAAGGGAAGACAAATTCCTGTGAAGAAAAAGCAATTGCAGACAGAACAGAACTGGAATGAAATTTTAGTTCATACTTCATAAGCTTACATTTAAAGAACATTTACAAAGTATTAAGCGGGAAGCAAGTTACTGGCATGTGTGTGTAATAGAGGTTTAAGAAAATATTATAAATCACAACAGTAGAAAATAAGTATCCTATTTTTCTGTACGTTTACAACAGCCAAACCACCCTTTATTCGGAAATCTACTAATCGTGTAGTAACATTTTATGAACATTTATATCGAAGTATGGCCAAAATTTACTGAAGTTTACTGAAACCATGAAAAAAAAGTATACACCACCTTGTTGTGATTTTGGAGGCCCAGGAGGAACTTCCTGGTTTGGATCAATGAGAGGTTCAGGTGTCAGATGGTCAAATTCTTCTTTACTGATGAGATTTAGCTTCTTAAATTTTTCAATCTCTTGCTGAAATTAAAATATATATATATATATATATATATATATATATATATGTATATATATATATAAAAATAAACATAAAACATCTGTAAAATCTAACATGCAATAGCAACCCTTTTTGTCTTACAAAGGATGCAAGGTCATAGAAGTGGACTGTCCTGAATTATAAAGTGTTTAAAAATTCATTTGTCCAGCAAGTAATGAAAACCAGCTTCAGGGTATCCTTGTGTCTATAGTCAAAATTGTTGTGCTATGAAAACTACTTTTTAATTTGACTGCATTATACAACTGTGATGTGCAAAGCCATGAAAACTTGGCAGGTCAAAGAACCATGATTTTCCACATTCTTGTCCTGTGTCTAAGCCACAATACCATCCTTTTTTTGAACGCTATGCACAGGATGACACTTTTGACCTTTCAGGAAAGAAAAGGGGGGAAAAGGAGCCCACATCCTTCTCAGTTAACTGATTCTCAAGCTCCAAGAAAAAAAAAATGAAGCTTTTTTAGTGGTTGGTTATTTTTGGTGACAACTGTAAGAAAGCCCATTCTTTTCCAGAGCCCTTTTGGACACGTAAATAAAAAAATCCCAAAAAAACCCCTGCAGTGCAGCAATTATTTACAGGCATATACTTCACACTGAAGTCAAAGGCACTTATGAACTCAAATTGTTTAAGCAACTAAGATCACAATTTTTTTTGCTAAGGGTATTAATGCTATGGGATAAATGGGAGAACATAACAATACTTGTGTCCTTTTATTCAACTCCAGTTCACTGTACTTTCTACTTCGTTATCTGCAGGTCCAACTTCTATATATTTAACTCTTCCTTGCTCCAGTTTCTAATTTTTTTCTTGTGTAGTATTTGTCTAGCTTTTCTTCCAATTTTCTAAAATTGTCTCTGTGCTTTCTCCTTTTTCCCCTCATTCCTTTCTAAAAATAACATGTCTAAACTATCAATAAATTGACCTAGGCCTAAGTTTTAAGGAGAGAATATTTTCATTCTGAATTTCAGTCCTCATAATTAGAAATTTAAGAAAAAAATTACAGACAATATGAAGCTTATTCATTGTTTGCACTGCAAGCTGAAGATGTTACAATACTGAAAAAAAGAAATATAAAATTATAATAATGTGTTGGCATCTTCTTCACAGAATTAGACCACTGATAGGAGCAGGAGCAACGTGAAATAATTTGAAGCACATTTTGGTCAAGCATTTCTACAAATAGCGTAACTATTACCTTCAGAGCTGTACAGTCATTTTCACCCTGTTCCATCCACAAATCCTGTTCATAATAGTATAAACCATCATTAATAACTTTGGCAAGTTCAGATGTAATTTTTGCACGAGACACATGGTTGCCAGTGCGATCTCCACCAGGATGCTTTCTCATATAAGGTGGTGTCTGTGTTACAATCAAAATCTTGTTTAAATCCTGGTCATTGATTTCATAATCTGAATCACTGTCAGACCAATCAGTAAATGTATTTTTTCTCCCTTCTATTTGTTCCATCTCTTCATCAAACAAAAAATCAAGTTCTTCTTGTTCCTCTGCAGGTGATGGCTGCTGCTGTTGATTTTGTGTTTGATCAGGTGTAGGCACAGATTCCTGAAAAAAGAAAGGTAATCAAGTTTTGATATTTTCATTGAACAAATCCAGTTAGTTTTATTGTTGGACAAATAACGGAAAGATGGTGTTACAGAAGGGATTTTCAGAAGCACGAGTGACAGGCAATCGGATGCTCAGCTATTTGTATCTTTGAAAAATATACTCCGGTTTCTTAGAAATTTAGTATTAAGTCACGGTGCTAAGGTTACATAAAAAAACAAAAAAACCATTCAGCCTAGCATTTCTAGATGTTCTCCACCCAGCCTCTCTTTCACATCTTCTACTACTAAACAAAAAAAATAATCTCAGTGACACTCCAGCATTCTTAATGATCCTTCTACTTTGGAGCATATTTTAGACACCAGTTCACCATTCTAATATTGATAGTTCTTTGACTTCACACCAGGTTTTTAAATATGCTTAAATTTATATAAACCAGAATATTGGGTATATTTTAGCTTTGTTCACTACAAACTTGTTTGACTTTAACATACAGCTTTATGACCGAAGTTTATCTAGTCTTGATACCACTGTTTTTCCATCAATTATGTTTATGCAATCAGTTAACAAAAATGATAGTTGGGGTATCTTTATATGTTATGTTGATGAAAACGTTAAGAAACTGTACGTATACTAGAATCCGACAAGCCTGGGGTAAAGGAAAACTGGGTCCCTTACCTTGGGAATTTTCATTCTGGATAGATCTACTGCACATCAATTTTGCACTCTAGGGATGATCTCCACCCTGACCAGTAGGAGGCATAAGACAAAGATCCAGAAGAACATGCAGTTCCTCGCAACTCTAGTGTCAAGAACTGTAATCTCTAAATGGATTTTAGCATGCATTTCAGAAGCTTATACACCAGGCCTGTTGCGTCCGAAAGGATTCTGGCTATCTCCTGGAGGAAGGCTTCTACTTCTTGGGCAGTCAAGGCTGGGGCACCATATCAAGGGATTTTCAGGGCACCCACGTAGTCTTCCCTACACACTTTCACTAGACATTAGGGGAGGGCGCTCAGAAGTGGAAGCACATGCTTTGAACGTATAAGGTCTCTAGTTCAATCCCAGGCATCTCCAATTCAGGATCTCTGGTAGTACGCCTAGGTGAGGCCTCTGCTGGTGATCGTGGAGGGTCTCAGGTAGCACGCCTGGGTGAGGCCTCTGCTGGAGACCCTGGAGAGCTGGATTTGAAACGTTGCTGCTGTGTCAGGTTGTGACAATACTGAACTAAAGTAGACCATTGGTGTGACTCAGTTAGGCAGCTCCTTATATATCCTTCTTAATAACCACTCAGAGGAAGCAGCTTTAGTAGAAGAGTGCTTCAGTAATGATGCAGAATTGAGTTCTAACTATTACTGTTGTTCTACCCTAGAATTTGAATAGGCACTACTTTGGTATATCCCCAGACTGCAGAATTGATGTCCAGTAAATCTGAAAAGAAAGGGAACTTGGGTTCCTTACTTCTACACCCATGAAAAACCAACAGGGAGGGATGAATATCATAACCCACTTCTAAATGGGTTATAGTTAACAAGCCAAGGTCTAAGACTGCCAGTGCAGTCCTTCCATCTATCTAAAACTTCAAGGATTTACTTGTGTCCAATGAATGATATAAAACTTCTCAGGGTTGGAAGGCCCTGGGACAAAAAAAGTAATACAATCTCCTTTGTCCTATGAAAAACTGAGTTAGTTTTTTGCATAAAGGCCTCATTCAACTGATTGCTGATGAAAATACAAAAATCTGGGTGTACAGATAACGTGTCCAACTCCAAAATTTGCTGAGCTGAAGAAATCACTACCATAAGTCCGACTTCCTTTAGGAGTTCAAATGGGGCCTAGGGAACGGCCTTCAAAGCTAAATTTGATAAATGAATACGGAATTAAACTATACAAGCTCTCACAGATGTTAAACTTGAGGTTTGTGAAAAATGCTTTTCGTTCCTTAACAATTCGTAATAGGACCTATCGCTCTACCACGGGATCCAGTGTAACAGATTACTTCCTGACAGAACCCCAATGTTGGACTATTCTGACTGATGTTATAGTATTGGATAGACAAGACAGCGATCATGCTCTGTTGCACTTGGCCATTTTTTGAGATACTTGGGGGGGGGAGGGGGAGAGTAACAGAACAAAATAGCAGTCCATGGGTCAACAAAGTAAAGTTCCTTCTTACCTTGGTGAATAAACAACTATGGTGGGATGAGTTTTTGGCTGAAGTAGTGAGTAGGGCCATGAGCTCTGGTGAATGGCCACTAAAAGAGCAGATTTTGGACTCCAATAATACTTCAGATATTCTGAGTGGAGTGCAGGAGATAGTAGACTATTGGAATCCCTGTTTCTATAAAGAAGTCAAAAGGTATGTGCAGAATAAATCAATTAAGGGGGCTCCATGGTTTGATGAATACTGTAGATCTCGGAAATGTGAGTTACACAAGAAAATTAGAAACTGTAGATTACAGGGAGTATACATCAGTAGCAAAATACATGAGTGTAGAAATGCATATAAGGCCCTAATAAAATTTTTTAAAGGGAGTACATGGAACATCAGTGGGGCCATTTGTGTTTTGCAATTGATAATAGAAATTATAGAGCTTTTGGGGCCCTGGGGGCAAAAGGTTGTTATTCTTGAAACTTAGGACTGGAGTCCCTTATTTCTGCAGAAATGTGCATAGTGTATTATATGAGACAGTATACAGCTTCAGTGGGAGGAAGAGTTATGAGAAATTCCCCACTTGATACACAGCTGCCTCATACTAACACTCAGTATGTAGTAACAGAAGCAGTAGTTGAGGCTTTAATTAAAGTATCAAAGAAGGGTAAATCCCCATGGCTAGATGGGTTGCCAGTGGAGCTCTTTCAAATCCCATTTAGACTGGTGGGTACCAGTCCTAACTCTTTGGTTTAATACAATAATTGTTACTGGCTCTTTTTCAGAGTCATGGAAAGGGGACCTCTTAGTTCCTATCTACAAGAAAGGCCTGCATGATACCCCAAGTTTTTACAGGCTGTTTTCACTCAATCTTGTGACAAAACTATTTGGGAGGTATTTATTGTGACTGATCTTGACTTGGGTCCAGGAGCAGGATATTTTGAGGAAGGAGCAGGCAGGGTTTAGGCAAGGGTAAGCTACCACTGACCATATCTACACTCTGCAATATATTATTCATAAATACACAAGGGTACGGAAATCTCATTTATTTGTGGCTTTTCTCAATCTGTTGTCTGCCTTTGACACTGTTGATAGAGAATGTCTGTGGCTGAAGTTATATTTTATGGGACTGGAGCCTCAATTTTTTATTTATTTATTTTTCAATTTAATACCCCGCCCCTCCTGCCATCAGGCAGCCCGGGGCGACTTACAATTATTGGGGCTCCTGATCCTATACTATGCAGATACATGGGCCACTGTACGATACGGTGGTGCTGGTGAATTGTCTCGGTCATTTCCTACAAATAGGGGAGTTCCAACAGATTAGTGAGGCATGACTTACCTTTGCTAAATCCATGTTGACTCCTCCCTCTTCAAAATAGTGGCCGTATGCCAATTTTCATTTAAGTCTAATTTCTCGTTAAACTATTTTCCACAGTTTTATTATTAGTTTATTTATTATAACAAATGTAATACCATGTGTGCGTATGCATGTGTATATATAATATGTATACACACATGGTATTGCATTATAATAAACATTATAAGCGAATAACAAACTAATAAAACTTTTCAGACAAAACCTATTCATCACAGTCTTCATATTCCAGTCAGACAATTGGCGCATCCACTGACTTAGCAGTTACCACAAGCAGTTGAACAAGGCAATCCATTTTGTTTGAATCCACAGCGAAATGCTGAACACCCTGTTATGCAGCTATACCTAATCATTTTCAGAAGTGATTCAGGAGCGGGAACAATATCAGACATTTTTGGCCAGTACATCTGATCTTTCAGATACGAACCTGAATCTTCAGCACTGATGTAGTGCTGTATTGACTTCCACTCTAGAATCTGGAAGTACACGTGGGTTTCATGGCTGATTATGTTGGAGGCAAATGTTCTAAATCATTCGTCACCTCTGAACACACGACCTTCTCCACAAGCATTCGACAGCAAAGTTCTCCTAGGTGATCGTTTGTATTGCTACCGTGCAGTAACAACATTGCCTTGTGCCCAGCATGTTCTGTTTTAAATTGTGTCCTATTATTGGAACAGAATACTGCTGAGTAATTTCTCGGAAGCTGTAGATTTTCCAATGTCAAAAATTCGGGAGGTGGTGTCTGAGCCTGTGAAGGTGTGCAGAAACAGTAGACAGTTGAATGCATCACTACCAAGTTGTTGTTGAATGCTATAAATGTCAAACTTTGAAGAAACACACGTCTTTTGTTTAATATCACTACGATATCAGAGCTTGAAATCACTTTGGCTGCTGTAATATAAAGGAAGAATTAGCAGATCCATATCCATTCCACCAAGAGTAGATGTACGTATTTCAAATTATGAACTGCAGCTTTAGCAATATTGACACCTGCATCTCCATGAACATGTTGGAAAATTCACTTGTGTCATGTTAGTGCCTGTACTATGAGCAGAATCATCTGTTGCTTATTCATGTCATTTGACAGGAAGTAATCTTTTTGGTGTACAAAAGTCATCTCAGGCATGAAATTCACAATAGGACTAGTGTGTGCACTCTTGCCACGATGGAGTCACATCTTTAGTCAATGGTGAGTTGACATAAGATAATAAAGCCTTTCCCATAATTTTTCAACGTGAAGTTAGCATACGACTTTGCAATGGCTTCATAAGTGTTGCCCTTATGCCATGAAATGCAATGAAGTAGTGATCCTCCATCTAATGCACACTGCTCTGTTCCAGTTTTCTGTTCCAGTTCTGCAGCTCTACATTTTATCTGAACACACCCCGCAATAGCATGTGGTAACTGCTTTGCGTAGCATGCTACGTGACCCAAAGCTGGTGGGGTAGGCACATAGTTCATACTGTAGCATGTCCTCAAGGTTCATGTCACATGCCTTACCTACTATCAGCAATCTTTGGAACAATAATGCAGGGTTAATGTTAGTCTTATCAGTTCCTTTGTAGGAGTAAGTGAAAGACAGGCGGTTCTTTCATCTTGCTGACCAATTCACTGCCAATATCATGTACTTCATGAACATTTACACTCAACTGTGCTGCGACTCCACGGATGATATTTTGTAAACAAGTGTTGAAATGGAATGGTGAAATGGGCCTTAAGCGGTTCAGGACCCTTCTGTGTATCATCGTTGTTCAAGGATTCTTGCCTCACTTATTTCTTTATGTTGTTCCCTTTTTTTCAGAGAGTGTATCAGTACCTGCTCTATAACGAGATCGGTACCCAGTCTTGCCATATGTTTATTACTTCTTACTACGTGCAGTCCCTTCTGAAACATGGTGTAGATATAAGGCTGGTTATTAGGTAAGCAAAGCATATTCTGTAAGTACAGGTAGCCTGATTTCAGGTAATTGTGGTGGCCAGCTGCTGCACTAGAGAAAAAATTCATACATAGCTTCCAAGTGCAAATTCCACAAATCTGTCCTATCAGTAGTAATGAACTTACTAACAGTATTTACCATTCACTGATACTCCAGTCAAAGCTGACTGGTTTAGAATTACTGCATAAATTAGTTTGCTTTGCATTCAGTGCATCAATTATATGCAAGATAATAAGACAAAACATCCTTAAAGTGAAATACTGCGAACACACACACACAGGTTTAGCAGTTAAACAGCAATGTAGTCAAGAGTGCTCCGGATCCTCGAGGTATGCAGACAGATATCTTCCCTGTTTTCCATTTAACTCTGTTTTACAGGGATCTTTTTTTAGAGACTTTCTCTACCACTCAGAAATAAGTATACCAATAAAACACACTAAAAACAGGAGATTTGGAAGATCCTCTCTAAAGTCTTTAAGATTCAACACAAGAGAAACTTGTATAAATGATACAAATGACTCCAAACTGGTTATAGACCTCACTGATGTAAGCATATCACAGAACGAACTCCTAGGGAACATAATGAACATGATGTTGCTCAAACGAAGAGCAACATCAAATCATTTGAAAGAAGATGAATGCTTGCAGAATATTTCTATGATGAAACTGAAACTAATACACAGGATTACCACAAGCATCCTCTCCATTAGTTCCTCCCTCCAAAAACTTGGGACACCTACCATCAATAGAAATCCTGTCTTAGAAACATTTTTTCTATCATTTAGCAGGATCATACATAACCACATACCTCCACCTACTTTTGACAACCTTTCCAAAGAGGAAAGAACAGCCCTAAGAAATCTTCAGATGAGAAGTGATATTGTAATTAAAACTGCTGACAAAGGAGGTGCTGTCAATCATGGTGCTTAAAACAGAAGACTACACCTCTCAGGGCCTGAGACAACTTAAGGATGACAAGACCTACAATCTCCTTAACCAAGACATTACAGCAGATCTTAATGGGTACATTTCGGGCACTATGCAAGGATTTAAACGAAGAAAATTACTGAACAATGATGCAGCTGATCTGTTCAAACACCCAAATCCTAATCCTGGACGGTTGTACATGTTGCCTAAAATCCATAACACTAATAACCTAGCACCATCCATTTTCTCAGGCAACACCACAGCTACTTAAAGGATATCTCTGTATATTGACTGACACAAAATCTAGTTCAAAACCTCCCATCCTACATCAAGGACACCAATTATTTCTTACTTAAGATTGAATCCTTGAATAAAAAGCATTAATTTGATGATACCATACTAGCAACATTTGATGTCACTTCGCTTTACACCAGTATACCACATAATGATGGTATTCAGGTTGTCAAGGTTTTTTTAAATATCAAAATTTCTAAAGAACCTCCCACAGACGTTATCATCGCATTAGCTACACTGGTCCTCACTTGCAACAACTTTACCTTTAACTATAAACACTACCTACAAATACAAGGTGCAGCTATGGGTACCCATATGGTTCCATCTTATGCCAATTTATGGGTAAACTCTAACATGTTATCCTTGAAGAATATACTCACAGATCTCTAGTATGGTGGAGATACATTGATGACATCTTTGTAATCTGGACTAGTGGCAAGGTCAGTTTTGAACAATTTAAGGGCTATATCAACTCCAGCCATTCCACTATAAAATTCACATGTAATAGCATCGTTTAATTCTTCCATCGCCTTCCTTGATGCCCTGCTTAACATTGAGCAAAACAAGATAATCACAAATCTGTACTATAAACCTATTGAAGTTCATCTTTACTTAAATTGGAATTCTTGCCATCCTAGGCACACACAAAAAACCCTTACTGTCCTGTCTCGTGCCTCACTTTTGCTTCCAAACTCCTCGAATGGGTTGTCTACTCCCGTTGACTTGACCTCCTCTCCACCAACTCCTCCCTTGACCCCCACCAATCTGGCTTCCGCCCCCTTCACTCCACTGAAACCGTTCTTGTTAAGGTCATCAACAATCTTCTTATAACTAAATCCAACCGCCTTTACTCTATTCTTGTCCTCCTTGATCTCTCTGCTGCCTTTGACACTGTTGGCCACTTGCTCCTGCTTGAATCACTTCATTCCCTTGGATTCCGGGACTCTGTCTTCGACGGATTCTCCTCCTTCCTTTCTGACCGCTTCTTCCTAACTCCTCCCCATCCTCCTCCCTACCCCTCTCAGTCGGAGTTCCCCAAGACTCTGTCCTCGGCCCTCTCCTCTTCTCTATCTACACCCAATCCCTAGGTAAACTCATTGCCTCCCACGGTTTCCAATACCACCTATATGCTGACGACACTCAACTCTCTCCACTCCTTTCCTCTCCCCCTCTGTTCAAGCTCATCTCAGCAACTGTCTCTCTGATATCTCCGCCTGGATGTCTCAACACCAACTCAACTGAACATGGCAAGAACTGAACTCCTTATCTTCCCTCCAAATCCTTCCTCTCCCTCTTCCGTGTCAATTGCCACTGACGGGGTCTCCATCCTCCCTGTCCCCCAAGCCTGTAGCTTGGACTTCATTTTCGACTCACAACTTACCTTCAAACCCTACATTGACTCCGTCGTCAAATCCTGCCCCTTCTCCCTCCACAACATTGCTAAGATATGCCCTTTTTTGTCTGTCTCCTCTGCCAAAACTTTCATCCACGCCCTAGTCATCTCACACCTCGACTACTGTAACCACCTCCTTGCTGGCCTTCCCCGGTCTCACCTTTCTTCCCTCATCTTTGTTCAAAACTCTGCTGCCAGGATCATCCACCTTGCCCGTGCCTTTGACCATGTGCAGCCTCTCCTCTCCCCACTGGCTCCGTCGTCCTGAGTGTATTCTGCACAAGCTCCTTGTCCTCACTTACAAAGCTCTTCACAACCTCACTCCCCTGATCTGCCTCCGAACCCCTGTTCGAGCACTCCGCTCCTCTTTCATCCCCTCCCTCCCTCACCCTCCCACGTCTCCCCTGCTCCCCCAACCGCCTTTGTCCCTTCTCTCTTGCTGCCCCACATGCCTGGAACTCCCTCCCTGCTCTCGTCCACCTTGCCCCCACCCTCCACACCTTCAAGTCCCTCCTCAAAACCCACCTCTTCCGCTCCGCCCTTCCAAACTCCTGCTAATCATCCCCACCCAGGACTATCCCCTACCTGTTATTTGTATACTCCCAATTTACAGTAACCAAGCCAAGAAAGTGTACCTGAGTTCTCGCATCCTCATGAATGTCACATCCCTTGTCTCTCCCTCTGTTCCCCCTTCCCTGTCTCCCCTCCCCGTCTTTAGATTATAAGCTCTCGGGCAGGGGCCAGGTCTATCTTATTTTTTTGTAAAGCACCCGGTACATCGCTGGAGCTATATAAATATTAATAAAATAATAAATAATAATAATAGCAGCTAATTCACTACGTTTTTAAAAAGCCATCAGCTATCCTTCCTCCTTTCATTGCTTTTCGCCAACCTCCAAATCTATATAAGTTACTTGTCAGATCTGAACTAAAATCGCTTGTTAGCAACTCTGGATCACATCAGTGTGAATCCAAACGTTGCATCACCTGTATCCATTTGAAAGAAACGCGCACATTCAAAAGCAGAACAACTGGTAGGACCTATTTAATCAAACAGAACATCACCTGCAAGTCTAGCAATGCAATATATGTGATTGAATGAAAACTCTCTGGATGCCACATAAAGTATGTTGGGAAAACAACAGACATCCATACCCAGCTCAGAAATTGGCTATGATGACCAAGCAGCTGGAACACCCTGTTGCAAGACACTAACTCAGCAGATCACACCCTCTCTGACTTAGAAAATTTTTCAATAGAAAAAGCCATCCAACCCTGGGTTGCTAGAAGCTAGAGGAAGCTTCTGGATTTACAGGCTTGACACCCTAACACCCAATGGTCTCAACTTAAGAGGATAATACATGAACTTTAATCTTTTCTTGTATTGTTTATAGCATTCTGGCAACTACATATCAGATGTCACCTACCCAAGAACTCTCTCCATCCTCAGTATTATTAGAACTGTCACCTTGGCTTACAGTACCTCATTTAAAAACCAACTGTGATACTGATGAAGGCAGAAGCCGAAACATATAACTAAATTATCTTAAACTTACCTCTGTTTTCAGAGTCATTTATTCTTATTATAAGCATTTGTATAGTGCCAGCTGTGTACCTGGCGCTTTACAGAACAATAAGATAGACGACCCTGCTTACGGCTTACAATCTAATAGACATGGAGAGGGAAGACAAGGAGAAGGGACATAGGGAGAGACAAGTGATAAATATAAATAACATTCAAGCAGATGCAAAGTCTCAGGTGCATGTGCTTGGCTTGGTTGCAGTTAGGCAGAAGTCAATGGGGAGGGCAGACAGTAAAAATTGAGAGGGACGTTCCAACAGGCGCTGGGAAAGGCAGCGAGGAAGAGGTGGGTTTTGAGGACGGATTTGAAGGTGCGGAGGGAGGGGGAAAGGCGGATGTAGCCAGGAAGGAAGTTCCAGGCATGTGGGGCAGCAAGGGAGAAGGGACGAAGGCAGTTAGGGGAGCAGGGGAGACAAGGGAGAGCGAGGGAGGGGNCTACCCCTCTCAGTCGGAGTTCCCCAAGACTCTGTCCTCGGCCCTCTCCTCTTCTCTATCTACACCCAATCCCTAGGTAAACTCATTGCCTCCCACGGTTTCCAATACCACCTCTATGCTGACGACACTCAACTCTCTCCACTCCTTTCCTCTCCCCCTCTGTTCAAGCTCATCTCAGCAACTGTCTCTCTGATATCTCCGCCTGGATGTCTCAACACCAACTCAACTGAACATGGCAAGAACTGAACTCCTTATCTTCCCTCCAAATCCTTCCTCTCCCTCTTCCGTGTCAATTGCCACTGACGGGGTCTCCATCCTCCCTGTCCCCCAAGCCTGTAGCTTGGACTTCATTTTCGACTCACAACTTACCTTCAAACCCTACATTGACTCCGTCGTCAAATCCTGCCCCTTCTCCCTCCACAACATTGCTAAGATATGCCCTTTTTTGTCTGTCTCCTCTGCCAAAACTTTCATCCACGCCCTAGTCATCTCACACCTCGACTACTGTAACCACCTCCTTGCTGGCCTTCCCCGGTCTCACCTTTCTTCCCTCATCTTTGTTCAAAACTCTGCTGCCAGGATCATCCACCTTGCCCGTGCCTTTGACCATGTGCAGCCTCTCCTCTCCCCACTGGCTCCGTCGTCCTGAGTGTATTCTGCACAAGCTCCTTGTCCTCACTTACAAAGCTCTTCACAACCTCACTCCCCTGATCTGCCTCCGAACCCCTGTTCGAGCACTCCGCTCCTCTTTCATCCCCTCCCTCCCTCACCCTCCCACGTCTCCCCTGCTCCCCCAACCGCCTTTGTCCCTTCTCTCTTGCTGCCCCACATGCCTGGAACTCCCTCCCTGCTCTCGTCCACCTTGCCCCCACCCTCCACACCTTCAAGTCCCTCCTCAAAACCCACCTCTTCCGCTCCGCCCTTCCAAACTCCTGCTAATCATCCCCACCCAGGACTATCCCCTACCTGTTATTTGTATACTCCCAATTTACAGTAACCAAGCCAAGAAAGTGTACCTGAGTTCTCGCATCCTCATGAATGTCACATCCCTTGTCTCTCCCTCTGTTCCCCCTTCCCTGTCTCCCCTCCCCGTCTTTAGATTATAAGCTCTCGGGCAGGGGCCAGGTCTATCTTATTTTTTTGTAAAGCACCCGGTACATCGCTGGAGCTATATAAATATTAATAAAATAATAAATAATAATAATAGCAGCTAATTCACTACGTTTTTAAAAAGCCATCAGCTATCCTTCCTCCTTTCATTGCTTTTCGCCAACCTCCAAATCTATATAAGTTACTTGTCAGATCTGAACTAAAATCGCTTGTTAGCAACTCTGGATCACATCAGTGTGAATCCAAACGTTGCATCACCTGTATCCATTTGAAAGAAACGCGCACATTCAAAAGCAGAACAACTGGTAGGACCTATTTAATCAAACAGAACATCACCTGCAAGTCTAGCAATGCAATATATGTGATCGAATGAAAACTCTCTGGATGCCACATAAAGTATGTTGGGAAAACAACAGACATCCATACCCAGCTCAGAAATTGGCTATGATGACCAAGCAGCTGGAACACCCTGTTGCAAGACACTAACTCAGCAGATCACACCCTCTCTGACTTAGAAAATATTTCAATAGAAAAAGCCATCCAACCCTGGGTTGCTAGAAGCTAGAGGAAGCTTCTGGATTTACAGGCTTGACACCCTAACACCCAATGGTCTCAACTTAAGAGGATAATACATGAACTTTAATCTTTTCTTGTATTGTTTATAGCATTCTGGCAACTACATATCAGATGTCACCTACCCAAGAACTCTCTCCATCCTCAGTATTATTAGAACTGTCACCTTGGCTTACAGTACCTCATTTAAAAACCAACTGTGATACTGATGAAGGCAGAAGCCGAAACATATAACTAAATTATCTTAAACTTACCTCTGTTTTCAGAGTCATTTATTCTTATTATAAGCATTTGTATAGTGCCAGCTGTGTACCTGGCGCTTTACAGAACAATAAGATAGACGACCCTGCTTACGGCTTACAATCTAATAGACATGGAGAGGGAAGACAAGGAGAAGGGACATAGGGAGAGACAAGTGATAAATATAAATAACATTCAAGCAGATGCAAAGTCTCAGGTGCATGTGCTTGGCTTGGTTGCAGTTAGGCAGAAGTCAATGGGGAGGGCAGACAGTAAAAATTGAGGGACGTTCTAACAGGCGCTGGGAAAGGCAGCGAGGAAGAGGTGGGTTTTGAGGACGGATTTGAAGGTGCGGAGGGAGGGGGAAAGGCGGATGTAGCCAGGAAGGAAGTTCCAGGCATGTGGGGCAGCAAGGGAGAAGGGACGAAGGCAGTTAGGGGAGCAGGGGAGACAAGGGAGAGCGAGGGAGGGGACAGAGGAGGAGCGGAGAGCGCGTGCAGGAGTGTGTAAGGAGATTAGGGTTGAGAGGCAAGGGGGAGCCAGGTTGTGAAGGGTTTTGTAAGTGAATACCAGGAGTTTGTGAAGGATACGTTCGGGAAGAGGGAGCCAGTGAAGCGAAAAGAGGAGAGGCTGCACGCAGTCAAAGCGATGGGGTGAGTGGATGACCCTAGCAGCGGAGTTTGGGACAGAGATAAGGGGGAACAGGTGAGAGCAGGGGAGGCCAGCAAGGAGGAGGTTGCAGTAGTCAAGGCGAGAGATAACCATGGTATGAACAAGGGTTTGGGCTGAGAAAGGGGCAAATCCGAGCAATGTTATGGAGGGCAAAGCGACAGGACTTGGCAACAGAGTTGATGTAAGGTTTAAAGGAAAGGTGAGTATCGAAGACGAATCCCAAGCTATGGGTTTGGGGAATGGGACGGATGGTGACCCCATCGATAAGGATGGACAGGGAAGAGGAAGGGTAGGGAGGAAAGATAAGGAGTCAGCTGCATTTGATATTGTTGATCATGAGATGGTGATGCGTCTGTGCAGGGGTGGGTGGGACTGTCTTGGAATGGTTCCGCTCCTTCCAGGCCAGATGAACTCACCAAGTGGTGCTCTGTGATTATTTTTCATCACATCAAGACATCTCGTGTGGAGACCCGCAGGGTTTGGTTTTGTCCCCTCTCCTGTTCAACGTGTATAGTCAGCCACTCGGCAAAGTGATTAGGAGGTTCAGCGTGCAGTGTCATCAATATGCTGATGACACCCAGCTGTACCTCTCATTTTCAGCTGACCCAGGCCCTGCAGTCTCTGTGATTACTTGGTGTCTGACGGCTATGGGGGACTAGATGAGGGCTAATCGACTGGGGCGGAATCCTGACAGGATGGAGGTGATGTTGGTAGGTAAGACGATGGAGGTGGCAGCCCCCGTCATTGATGGGGTCTGCCCTCCATCAGTCTCCCAGGTTCAGAGTCTGGGGGTGCTCCCCAATGTGCACCTCCACCTGGATGTCCAGGTGGAGGCTGTGGTGAGGGATGCCTTTCGCCAATTACATCTGGTGCGACGGCTTCAACTGTACGTTTCGAACTCTGACCTGGCTACCATCATCCACACTTTCATCATCTCTAGGCTGGACTATTGTGACGTGCTCTACGTGCGGCTACCCACGGTGACGGCTCGGAAATTGCAGCTGGTGCAGAATTTATTTATTTACTTATAATAAAATTTGTATGCCGCACCCTCCTGCTAAAAGCATCTCAGGGCAGCTAACAACATATTAAAACAATTTAAAAACAGCAACAACAGGATTTAAAACAGTATTAAAAACACAATATAAAAACAACATACCCCCAACCTAGCCCAACCCACCGACTCCCTCTCCCTCAGGAAAAGCACTGCGGAACAGCCAGGTCTTACATTGTCTACGGGAAGAGGGGAGGTCGGTAATCAGGCGGACCTCCACCGGGAGGAAGTTCCACAACTGCGGTGCAGCCACAGAGAACACCCTCCGCAAGGTCAACACCCGAGAAACCTGGGGGACCTCGAGGAGAGCACTCCCGGCTGACCGCAGGGGCCGATCCAGGACCCAGAGGGTGAGGCGGTTCCGCAGGTAGGCGGGACCCAGGCCGTTCAGGGCTTTAAAGGTCAACACCAACACCTTGAATTGGGCCTGGAAGACTATAGGCAGCCAGTGCAAAGAGCGAAGCACTGGCGTAATATGCTCGCATCCGCCTGCCCCCGTTAGGAGACAAGCCGCCACATTCTGCAACAGCTGCAGCCTCCGAACCAGCACCAAGGGTAGCCCCACGTAGAGTGCGTTACAGTAGTCCAATTTCGAGGTAATAAAAGCATGGACGATCATGGCTAGGTCGGAGTCCGAGACAGACGGCTGAAGCCGACGCACCAGATGTAACTGGCGAAATGCTCCTTTTGCCACAGCCGCCACCTGGGCATCCAGGCGGAGCTGCGGGTAAAAAAGCATCCCCAGACTCCGAACCTAAGATACCAGGGCAGGATGGATCCCATCAATGATAGAAGACACCACTCCCCCAGCCTTCCCCACAACCATCACCTCCGCCTTGTCGAGATTTAACCTCAGATGGTTCAAATGAGAGATAAAGCTGGGTGTCATCAGCATACTGAGGACACCGTACGCCAAACTCCCTAATAACCTCCCCCAAAGGCTGCGTGTACACACTGAACAAGAGAGGGGACAATATAGAACCCTGTGGGACTCCACACGTGAGGTCCCGGGGAGAAGATGAGAAATTACCCAGGACCACACGCTGGACTCTCCCAGCCAGGAAGGAGCGGAACCACTCAAGAACAGTACCGCAGCCGAGTCACCGCCAACTCATGGTCAATAGTATCAAATACAGCCAAGAGATCTAATAGGATCAACAGGGTCAAATGCCCCCAGTCCAACTCACAGGAAAGGTCATCGACCAAGACCACAAGTGCAGTCTCCATGCCACATCCAGGGCAAAAACCTGACTGCAAGGGATCGAGAAAGTTAATCTGGTCCAGATGTTCCTGCAACTGTTGAGCCACCACCCACTCAATAACCTTCCCTAAAAAGGGAAGGTTAGAGACCGGCCAATAGCCGGCCAGGACGCCAACGTCCAATGATGTTTTCTTGAGCAGGGGCCGCAACAGTGCCTCCTTAAAGCAGTCTGGCACCCTGCCCTCCCCCAGAGAGGCGTTGACAATCCCCACCAGCAACAGCCCTAATGTCTCCTGGCTGGCCTTGACCAGTCAGGACGGGCATGGGTCTAATTCACAATAAGTGGCTCGAACATCCCAGGGCATCCCCTGCATCTGAGGGTGACACATTCTGAAACTCATCCCACAAAACAGGACAAGGTGGGGCTTCTACTGCCTCTGGTTCACCCACTGCTAAAAGTGTTGTCTCAAAACTGTGGTGGATCTGAGCGATTTTACCTGCAAAAAAGTCCACAAATAAGTCACAGCGGGCATTCAATGACTAAATTGAGGCCGGACTGACCAGCCCCTCACTAACCGGAAAAGCTCCGCCGAGCGTGACTTAGCAGACGCAATGAGGGAAGCAAAGAAAACTTTCTTTGCTACCTGCACCACCATGGCATAGGTACGTAACCAGATTCTATGCCGCAATCGGTCAACTTCAGCACGCGAGTGATGCAACCGTCACTCTAACCGCCACCCTTCCCGCTTCATCCGCCGCAGCTCCTTCGTATACCACGGGGGCCTGTGTTGTCAGCTGTTCGGGAGCAGATGCCTGGGAGCCACCCGGTCAATGGCCTCCACCAACACGGAATTCCACATGGTCACGAGGTCATCGAATGAGCAGCCATCGAATGAGACACCTCCCCCACTAACGGATCCCCCACCTCAAGGCCTGTGCAAAACATCATGTCTAGGTATGTCCCCCAGTGTGTGTGGGGCCCACCATCCTTTGAGGCAGGCCCATGGTTGCCATGTCAGCCACAAACTCACACTCTGCTCCTCCAAGACTGGTGTCGGCATGGATATTGAAGTCCCCCAGGACTATCGCCCTGGTAGACCACAAGACCACCCTCGACACCAGCTCAGTCAGTGCAGATAGGGAAGCTGCCTTACAGGTGGGCGCCTGGTATATCAGCAGTATCCCTAATCTGACTCCAGCCACATCCAACACCAAATGCAGGCCCTCTATCCCCATGATGGTTTGCAGAGGAAATCTTCTCATAGACAATGTATCCTTAAAAACAATGGCTACACCACCACCACCCCCGGCCGAGGCTGATGCTGCACAGAGTACCCAGCCAGGACAAGGTCAGCCAATATAGGGCCCGACTCATTGTCCAGCCAGGTCTCCGTGATACATACGAGGTCGGCTGCCTGGTCCAGGATCATCTTCTGGACCACAGTTGACTTATTGGCCACCGACCTCGCATTCAGCAGCAGTAACCCAAGACCAGGGGCCCTCTTATCCCAAATCACCTCACCGCCTGCCTGGGGGCTAGTGAGCAGGACACGAATAAAACATCTGTTCCACCTCACAGCTCTAATTTGCCTCCCAGAGGGACCATAATTCCCCTGTCCCAAGATGACCCCTGTAACTGCAGCCCCCCGCCGGTCCACCCAACCGCCCCCCCGGAGCAATCCTACCAGCCTCCCAAGGGAGATCCCCACCCACTACTACACCCCCTACCCTCCTCTTGCATCAGAGGGCAGTTCCCCTCCCCCAGGGGCTGCGCCCCTCCCTCACACCAAGGGGAGCTGCCCCTCCCCCCCATCCCAGTCCCTTCGTCCCTCCCTCCATCATCCCTCACATCCGGCAACATTCCTCCCTCCATATGTCCCCACCTCACACCTGGGCGCATATGTCAGGACCTCCTCCACCCCACCCCCCATCCCTACTCCCAACACCCTCCTCGGTCCCGGCTCCCAGCAGTGACGGCAGTGGTGGGGCTGACAGCCCAGCTGGTGTCCCTGGCACCCAGCCCCCACGCTGGTCTGGGGTTCTGGTGGTGGCAGGGCAGCAGCAACAGCAGCGGTGTGATGGTAATCCCACTCAGTGTCCGCCTCCACCCACTAACAGCTCTTCGCCTTTTGGCGGCGCCCTTCGGTCATCACCCAGAGGGCGCCACCCTCAGGGCAGTCCCCCTTAATGGCATTACCTGGGGGAGGAGAGGAGAATGACCTAGCTGCAAGGGATCCAGGCAGTTTGCGCAGCCAGCTCGTCAGGATCCCTGCCCAGCCCCCTCCAACAGTCCCTCAGGGCAGTCCCCCTTTATGGCATCACCTGAGGGAGAAGAGGAGAATGACCTAGCTGCAAGGGATCCAGGCAGCTTGTGCAGACAGTTCGTTAGGAACCCTGCCCAGCCCCCTGCAGCAGCCCATCTCTGGTGGGTATGGGTCGCTGGGAGCATATTACACTATTGCTCTGTTCTCTGCACTGGCTGCCAGTAGTTTTCTGTGCCCGATTCAAGTCTTCGCCTAAAAAGCCTTAAACAGCCTAGGCCCTACCTATTTGCAGGACCATCTCACCCCCCCAGGTTCTGGATCAACCCCTGTGGTCATCCGGGGGTGCCTGGCTCGAGGTTCCTCGAGTCTGCCAGGGGGCCATACAAGGGAGTGCATTCTTGGTGGCTGCACTGCGGCTGTGGAACTCCCTCCCGGTTTAAGTCCGGTTTGCCCCAGACCGCCCTTCCTTTCAAAGAAGTTGTAAGACCTGGCTGTTCCACCAGGCATTTGGCGGGAGAGAGGGGTGATGGGGTGGGGGGGGGGGATGGGTTAGGGTGGGCTATTTTATTATCCTCCTTTTTATATTTTGTTTTTAGTTTATTGTTGTTTTTAGTGTTGATTGTAAGCCGCCCCGAGCTGCCTGCGACAAGGGCAGGGTAGCAAGGATTTTAAATAAAAAATTATATTTTATATTATACACACACACACACACACAAATTAACCAAACATTGTTCAGATGGAATGTGGAATTTTATTATTTAAATAATTTAGTTTTATTATTGTTTATATGTTTATTATGTGTAATAAATGCAATACCATCTGTAATATATATATATATTTAATTGTTTAATTTTTACATTCCTGGGCTTGCAATTGTTATTTCTTAGACCTTTAAAATAAATGACTGGCCAACGGGACTAAATTAGCATATGGTCACCATTTTCAAACAAAGATTTGAGGGTGGTCCTATGCTTGGATTTTGTCTGATTTTGGATATGCTAATTAGCTATAATTTCTGGACGTAACACACTTTCAGTTGCTTCTGTGGCAATTTTCACCAAGTCAAACTGTATTTTTCCTGAACTACAGTAGATTTGGAAGTACTGGTAAAAACAGTGAGGGTGCTTAATTCAGCTCCAACAGGTCTGAAAGCCATGGACTTCTGGGGCAAAAGAATGGGGCTATCAGTATAAGGGGGTTCACTCTTTCTTCAGTTTATTGATAGCCATGTTAATGACAGGAAACTGAGGGAGAGCATACAAGAGATCCCGAGGACAGATCTGACAGAGTATCACAAGTATCTGCTCCTTATTGTAAGAACTTCGCCATGAACCTGTTCATCTTCACATCTGGGTGAGTGGCAACCAGATCCATTACTGATTCCCCAAACCTTTGAACTATCATCTGCCTCGCATAAGGACCATTCTCCTGAGACTATTTGTTGTCTGCTGAACCAATCTGCCCAACGTATTTCCCTTGGATATGGAATGCCCTGATTGATATCAGATTTATTTCTGCTAATTGATGCTCCTTGGCATTGAGATGGAGATTGAGATCCCCTTGGTAGATTAAGTATGCCTTTGCAGTTGTGTTGTCTGTGTATACCAAGAGGCGTTGCCCTCATACCTCAAGATGAGTTGAATTAGTGCCAGGACTATAGCTTTCAAGTCTGGTCAATTTATGTTGTATTGTGTCACATCCTTAGACCATGTCCCCTGCAATGATTCCCGATTGAAATGGGGCCCCCAACCATACAGACCATTGTAGGTATTATTCTTGTGGTGGGTTCCGAGAGGCACTATGTTAGAAAGCGGTACTCTGGCAGCCATGCGATCAGTCTGCTTCACATGTTGGCAGTACCTCTATCCAAGATATCTATTATCTGGGATTGGAAGGGTTTTAGAATGGCTTGTAGCACTCTCAAGTGCATCTTGCCCAGTGTAGTTGATGAACGTATGAACTAGCGTACCCCATAGCCTTGCTAGCCCTTTTAACTGTGTGCTAGACTATGTCTGCATGATTAGCCAGTGAATTTTTATCTCTCTCTTGGGGATGAAGGTGGTATCTATTATTACACCCACACGCATTCTAGCCTCTGGATAGCATTAGCTGGCTCTTGTTTGTGATTATAAAAACCAAACAACTGAGGTACGTCATTGAGTTACCTAAATCTCCGATGGCTCTATCCTCCAATACAGACCACACCAGGTAGTCGTCCAGATAAGCGTGGATATATCCTCTACATCCAAAAGCTGGTGATCAGAACTACTAAACCTCTGAAGGCTCTAGGGAATGATGTCAGACCAAAAAGTTAGTGCCCGATGTTGCCCATGGTGCTGCCTAGCAGATCCTCAAATCACTGGTGATGGGCTGGTCAGACTAATATGTGCAAATCTCTCTCTCTTAGGATGAGTGAAAATAAACCAGTCTCCTTGACATCTTGACAAGCCGGTCGCCATGAGGGTATCCATCCAGAACCTCCAGGAATTTTCACAGTGACCGAGTCCTTGAGATCAAGGACAGTTCATTATCCCTCGATTTCTTTGGAACCATCTAGACAATATTGAGCACAGGCCAAAACCCATTTCTCGCTCTGACTGGTTCTTTAGCTCCTTATCTTGTACAGACATGTTAACTCTAGTTTGTTATGGATTTGTGTTTCTATATATTTTGATACAGGGGACATCTGAAAATTCCGAGCATCTCCCACTGAGCTCTATAGCGTATCCCTGTGAACCTCTCTCTCTCAAGCAATTGACAGATGTTGCAATGGTCCACCTGTTGGTGAATAGATGTAGTCTTCCCCCATAGGTGCCTCAGTCTCTGGTGCTGGGTCCATCCCCATTTGAAGCAGAGAAATCCCAGGAATCTACACTATCTCTGTTGGCGGCCCCTTCCTGTGTCCCCTCTGCTCTGTGGGGAGGAGGAACCTCCCCCCCTTCTGGGGTATGAACTGTAATTGGAAGCCCTGCTGAAAGGGTGAAAAATACGCTTGAAATTATTAAATCATTATAACGTGCGTGTAGCAGGGCAGAAGTGGTCTGTCCCCTGCTCCAGGGTACAAGCCCTTTAAATGGCACAGGCGGCGATGAGTAAAGTGGAGATTTAAACTCGCCACTGTGGTGCTGCTGGGAGAGGATAAGCTGCAACTGCTCTCTCTCATATGCACCATAGGTGTTAGGGTTGGCAGCATTTGGAGAAAGAGAAAAAAGAGGCCAGAGCAGAGCTGCAGTTGGGGCTCCTACTAGAGAACGACCAGAGTACCTGGCAAGAAGCCAGGAAGCTTGAGTAGTGCTGGGCACTGTGTGTGATCATAATAGGCAGGGAATCCACCGTGAGCTGCTAGCCTAACAAGTCTCATGATAGAGCAACTCAGATGGAGATGAGGAGCCTGGATAATGGTGCTAAGCTCAGGAGACTCAGCAGCAGAGAACTACGTACTGTGCAGGGCTGAGGACTTGGTGTGCCTTGAGCGCTAAGTACGCACAGACTTTGTGAGGCGCTGAGTGTGCCAAAGACTTTGACGGTAGAGTGCCCAATTGTGTAAAACTGCCATGGCTGGCACTGGGAGTGCCATTGGTAGTTAAGACACTATACATGCTGTAAATAAAAAGGGCGGGGCTGCACTAAATATAAGCTGCAGAGTGAGGATATGGGGAACCATGGGCGAGATAGGCAGCTTGGAGAGCTGCAGCATTTACTGGCCGGGGGCCAAATGGGTTTGCCAGGACCCAGAGTGGGGATACTGCTACAGTGTGTTTGCTTTGCTTATGGCATCTGCCAAGACCTTGTCTAGACATACCCCCAATAATCTCTCTCTCTGATAAGTCCCCAGGATCAGTAGATTCTTTGCATGAGACTCAGCCTACCAGGATCATAATCACAGTCATCTCCTAGTTTAGCCAATATAAACCTGGCCACCAAGGAGAGGACATTGGTAGATGCATTTACTATGCAGGCCATGGCTAAGTGCCTTCTTCATGTGAGACTTTTTGTGCATTTAGTGGAGAGGCCCAGTTCCCTTGCTTGTTTGAACTCTAAGGAGAGCTCTGGCAGGGAAGGTTGTTGTGGATATATGGCTGCATGTTTTTGTGCAGGCCTGACTAAATACCCTCTATCGGTTGAGCCTTTTTTATATAAATCCCACACTAAGGAGAATACCGATTGTTTCATTATTGAGGTTGCAGCTGCATCTACTTTTTGTGTGCGCAAGAAAGTGAATAGGACTTCCTGCATTTTGCCAAATCTTAGGGACTTGTCTGGCTGTTTCTACTCTGCTCTAATGATCCTTTCCAAGACCAGGATTCAAATTCAGGCCTGTAAGCAGCAGGGCATGAACCAGCACACTGGAGACCCTGGGCATAGTGGCCACCTCTACAGCTCTACTGATTCTTCCAAGGAAAGTTCTCTTTTCCTGGGGATTTTGGTACTTTTCCTTCTTGCTTATTTTCTCAGAGCATGTTAGGGCTCTGAACATGTTCAAACATTTTGTTCATTATGTGAGGGGGAATTCTCAGCCCTGTCCCTTTGCCCCTCTGCCTCAGGGGGTTCAGGAATCTGCCCCTCTTTCCAAGAGGGCCATGGAAAAATCCAAGGAGTGTGCAAAGGAACCCAGTATTCCCCTTTGGGGTTCCTACCAGGGACTGCTGCCGCCTTTTTTATAGTTTCTTTTTGGGGCTCCCTGGATTTATTGAGAGGGAAGGGGCATCCTCCCTCTGAGGGGAGTTCCTCCTAGCTTTTTTCATGTTCCCCTTTTCCTCCAAGGTGGGGGTCGAAGTTTCAGAGGACTACAATATGTCCTCCAACAGTCTCATACCCTTCTTAGGGGCTGGCTGCTTCCCCTTGAGCCCTGGTCCCTTTTGGGGGGGTGGGATCCAGGTGATTCAGAGCCTGTCCTTTTTCACCACTGGTCTTCCCTTCCTCTCATTCATTTTCTGCAATGGGGCCAGGATTTCCCCCCAGTACCTCCACTTGAAGTACTTCTGTCAGGGACATAAAATGGGGTGATCTTATTTTCTCTGGGTGATCCTGCTCCACCTTGTGCTCTAGGAGCCAGGGGGCCTTTTGGATCCACTTGTGGCTTCCAGAGCACCATTTTACATGCTCCAGCGGTGCAGGCCCACAAAGTTTTCCCCAGATGGGATTTCCCTACCCTTCTGCTCTGCTCCAGCTCTGCTGGGGCCTCCTCCTGCATGGGCTCACCAGCAACAGGCTTACAGTGGGTGCTAGGGGTGCCCACAGGGAGCTCTCCCATGTCCATTCTTCCCCTTTCCTATGCCAGCTGGGACAGGAGGGAGAGTCTGTGCACCAAAATAGTGTCCATGGTTCAAAATTTCCATTGGGGGATAAACTTCCATCTTTTGGGCTGAGCCCATTGTCACTAACTCTTCCCTCAGCTGCAAGAAAGCTTACATGCCTGCTCAGGGATAACAAAAATTAAAATGCAAGAATTGAACTGAAACTGCTATCTGCTCAGAGTCTAGTGGCTCCATTCCTATCAGGTCAGAGGCAGAAATATCCAACAAGAGCTGTGAGGTCCTGATTCCCCATTGAGCATGCTCAACTGGGTCTTTGTCTTCTACTGGTTGAAGTGGGGATCATCCCCAGAGTGCAGAATTGATGTGTAGGAGGTCTGAGGAGAATAAATCATTTTGCTAAAACATACTTACATGAAGACTCTGATACATCAAAGGCAGTGGCAACCTTTTGTCAGGTGGTCCTACGCCAGAGACATTTTTTTCTTGCTCATCAAGCCCCTTTATCAAATGACTGTTAAAAGGGTATAGCCACTTTCTATCTGAGTGGCTCACTTATGACGTCTGTTTTATCAGTTCATGTTTATTCAAGCTGATGTTTCTCTTTTAACTTATTTTATTTATTTTTAATATGTTGTATATTGTACTAGCCTAGGCTGCACAATAAAAAGCCTTATTATTATTATACTTACATGAAAGGTCAAACAGTTATATGCATATAACTATATTTATATCTTACAGTGTTGAAAGACTTCACCAAAATCACTGGAATGTGTAGTTATGAAGCACAGTCAAGGTTCATTGTGTATACTTTGTTTAGTAGTATGCAATTGAATAGTCGGTATTAAAGTTAACAGCTGTTTAAGACTTAAGATTCTGTAGTTTTTAATTGCAAGAATGTGTTTTTACTTTTTTTAAAATATCCATGTCAGCAGAACATCACTAAATTTCACTTAACTTGAAGCTACACTTTTTTTTTTAGTTTTTTAATTGTTATAAAACCTTTAAAACTTTCATTTTAATTTTAAAAATGTTTTAGTTACAATGATTTATATTTGTTTATTTCAAAAGGGTGCCAAACCTCAACTCAAAAGGTCTATGTTTAGACCTCTCTTTTGGAAATCAGATAACTTCCGTAGTTGCTTAATTAAGACCACAGGGACAACATTTAAGCACAGACACATTTAGGCACCTTTTACTATAAAGTTACACAAATTTTTGGACCACTAAGCAATAATGAACCATTCATTATGCAAAATAGAGGTGATAAAAAAGGTCCGTTCTAGCTACAAGGTTAGAGTTCTCAGCTGACAGTAGTGATGTTGAAAATTCTTTGAGTGTTATGGATTCCAAGGTTCTCAATTTAAAATGAATATTTAGTTTAATACACCTTTCCATTTTTATTGGTGCTGTTATTGGTGTTTTCCATTTTTATTGGTGCTGCTCTTCAGGGTATAGTTATACAAATAGGAGGCGCTACCTGGATTCAGTAACTCAAGAGACCTCTAGGAAAAAAAAAATGTGGTTGTTACAAAATAATTCCTCTTTTGTCCTATACGCGCTTGGTAGGTTTTTTTATGTATAGTTAATAAGAAATAAGTTACGTAAAAGTTAAACATTAATGGAAATTTGTTTTAAAATAGATACTCTTTCAATAAAAACAATTAAGGTAGAGGTATATTTGATGTTAAAATGAGGTGGTTTTCTCCTTTTATCAGGCTGGGGATGAAACTTATGTAAACATAGAATGTATTTTAAAAGGATTTTAAAAGAAATGGGGTTTTTTATATTGTTGTTTTAACTATTTAAAGTGTATTTGGCCTATGGCCATAATTAAATTCTATTCTATTCCTATGCAAATATATCCGCATTTATTTGATCTTATTGCATACCAAAAGGAGGCTATGGGTACTTCACAAAACATGCACATTCTGGAACACAGTCTCTCAAAGCTTGCTCCCAAGATAAATACTTCAGAGTACACTACCTTTGACACACTCAGGAGTTAGAGCAACCCCCGAATATGCATAAGGTGATGTTTCTGCTTTGTATAAAATAAGACTTTAATCACCAAGTCAATCATACAATACCTTTAGCTTGTCTGGAGATGGACGATGTCTCTTTTTCACTTCTATCCAAGGCTCAGAATCCAGATCCGGCAAACTTGTAGACAATCCTTTAGACATTGTTTGAAGGTTACTTTTTTCAGTACTTTTCTTTGGACTTAACAGATGTCCCATTCTTGGAGAACTTGGTGCAGACTCTAAAATTGGAAAGTAGTTCTATATTTAGAACAATAAAGAGGTGCATAAACTGTTTATTACTGTGTACATGAACTGTTAAATGAGATCAGAAAAGGGGCTAGTAAAAACTGAATACCCAAAGCTATTTACTGTTTCAAACTTTTACTGAAAGTTTTAGAAACAGAAGTCATCCATTTGTTTACAAAACAGGCACAGCTTCACTAAATTTGTCTACATGGTGTTTTAATCATGGGCCTCCATTTTTGTTAATTCATTGTCAAAGCCTATGCAGTCTCCGAGTTCAGCCACTTTCAACAGGGATAATCATCCCAGTTCTTAGTGAGACAGTAACAACAGTAGTAGTTACAGTGAGACAGTTTCATAGTAGCATGATCACTTCCCCATTAGCAGTGGGTTGCGATTCCTTTCCATCATCAACCCAATACTAATTTGAACTAGATTCTAAATGGTAGAAAAGTCTCCATTTCACACAATAACCTCTAAAACCTGATAAAACATGTAGGTAGTTAAGTGTCGTATCTGACAATTTCTGCAGAGCAGCTAAAAACTGAATGGTATTGGACAGTGGAGAAACTAGATTTAATAGGGCCCTGGGGCAAGTCAAATTGCTGAGCCACATACCAACCCTCAGGGCCCTGAACTCATCCAAGCCCCTCCTTATCTGCTATAGGCTGGAAGGCAGGTGGTGCTGGGCAGGCGAATGCCTCTGGAGATGGTGCCATGCTGCTCTGTTGAGTGAAAAGTAGGGCTCAGCAGGCAGAAGGTAGGACCACTTTTTTCATCAGAGTCCCATGGTCCCCGACCACTAACACCAGTCAGTAGTTGCCATATCCAAGACCCCCTAAACAGCAAGGCCCCAGCGTGGTCATCCCACTTGCCTCACCTATGGGGACTCCGCTCCTAACACTTTAAAAAGCATTCCCAGTCAGGGAAAAGACACATCGGTAAGATAAGATTACGCGGGCACTGACCAGGACTCCTACAACAAAAACAATCAATTCTCAAGTATCAAGCAAAATGGGAAAAGCAAGGGGTACTAGATACAAGGTTCAAGGGAGTTGCCTTTAAAATGGTCAAGAGTACATCAACTGTATGTAATAAGGAGAAATTTGTAATTGCTAAAGAAACTATTTTCAAAGGAACTTTCCATCCAAACTGATAACACATCTTCTCTGGCTAAGCATTACTGCTGAGCAAAGATTCGGTATGGGATCAGACAAGTATGTAGGCCATGAATTATAAACAGCTTTGCATACAAAATCCATACACAGGAGATACAAATTCATCCAGACAGAAAGGATATAAATAGCATTTATTTTGGTGTTTGAGTTTCATAAGGTTTTAGGATGGTGACATGATTGTGAGGGAGTGCAATTGATCAAAACTAAACTTTAATGTCTTATCTGTCATGCACTGAAATTGTCGTTGTGGTACGTAAGTCATCTTCCGCCAGCTATATGTTTGCAAAGCTATCACCACTCTGCAAGGATAGCCTACTAAACTTACTTTGCAAAAATGCAAATAGGCACTATTTTGTCAGTACACGATTGTAACTTAAAATACCCATTTTTGATCTCCTGCAAATCCAAACTAACTAGCAGAAGCCATAAATGAAACTTTATGCTGTTTAAAGCTTCAACTCAAACAAAAAAAATTTTTTAAAAAAAAAAGTTTGGTTGCATGCATGTAGGCATGGGTATGCATGGCCCCTCAAGTTTCCCTAGTAATGGCTCTAGCACCTTAACGGCTAACTGCTCAGGAAAGCCTGCTCTGCATGAATGCAGAGCTGTCAGACAGTTAGTTGTTATAATCTCAAGGGTGCAGCTGGAGAAGCAGCCCAATTGACATGGGGTGTTGACACTGCTGCAGGACCTGGATGGAGTGCACAGCACCATTCTTGAGTGATTTTGCTCATTCCTGGTTGGGAGAACCCAGAGGGTGGTGGTTCGTTGTCCCCTTGGGTTCATCTTGTCCCCAACTCCTGTTCAACGGGTATCTGAGGCCCCCTAGGCAAGACTGTTCAGAGAATTTGGAGTGAGGTGCCATCAATATGTGGCTAATACCCTGCTTTCTCTCTCTTTTTCATTTGACCCAGGTTCTGTCATTTCAGTGCTTACCTGGCTGCTGTTGGGGTCTGGATGCGGGCGAGCTCATTAAAACTGAATCAAGACAAGACCAAGATGATGATGGCTGGCCCAATCATCATTATGACCTGGGAGAGGTGGGAACCCATCATTGACTGGGTCTGGCCTCCCTTGGTCACTCAGGTTTGCAGCCTTGGGGAGCTCTTGGATTCACTGCTGTGCCTGGATTGTCAAGGTTACGGCAGTGGCCAGGAGCTCTTTTTACCAGAAGGCTGCTATATTTTCTATCAGATGTGTATCTGGCCATCATCCATGCCTTTGTAACCTCGAGGCTAGACTACTGCAACGTGCTCCACGTGTGGCTGCCCTCGAAAACTATTTGGAAGCTGCAGCTGATGAAGAACACAGCAGCCCACCTTCTGTTGAGGCACATTACACCAGTGCTCTGGAGTTTACACTGCCTGCCAATAGCTTTCCAGGCACAATTCAGGGTTCTGGTTTTAACCTATAAAGCCCTAAACAGCTTGGACCCACGGGTATCTGAAAGACAACCTCTTCCTATATGTCCTGGCATGGCCTCCGAGGTCAGCTGAGGGCACCCTCTTGCGACTGCCAACTGTCTATGAAGTTGCTACAATGAGGGCATGCAGGGAGGCATTCTTGGTTGCTGCCCCACAATTATGGAACTCCTTCCCCTTGCAAATCCACCTAACCCTGAGCCTGTTCATCTTCTAGAGAAGATGCAAAACCTTTTCGTTTGGCCAGGCATTTGGCAAGCAGGAACAGTGTTGGGTGGGATTAAACAGAGGACTTGGGAGGAAGATTGGTGGGTGGCAGGTGGGGATAAAGTGTGGGGTGGATGGTTAGGATGATGGCATTTTTAAAGTATTTTAAAAGTATTTTATGTATTCTATATTTTTTATGTTGTAAGCCACCCTGAGTCTTTGCAGAAGGGCAGGGTAAAAATGTAATAAATAAATCAAATCAATAAATAATAAACACTGTACAAAGATTAGCTCTGCCTTGGCACTAGCTCTAGGCAGTCAAAGCCTTCCAAGAAGTATAACCACCACTATTCTGGTAACTAAGTAACAGTTCATGTTTATCAATCAATGTACCTTTTCTGATCAACTATGTTGGTCATCAGGATGCGATGTGCCTGTAATAATTGCTTCATATAACTCTTCATACTTTGGCCTCATGTTTATGCAACACTCTCTTCTGAATATGTATGAAAGCTGACCTCGGAGACCACCCCTCTTCAGACCACGTTTCCTCCTGGGAGCTATTTGCGCGTCTCTCAAGGTTGGTCTTAGGTTTGCAAACTAGTGACTTTTTTCAATAAACAAACTTTGTCTTTTACTTTTGCACACCCCTGGGCTCTAGTTCTGTCCTTATTTCTCTGTGGGGTGGGCTATCGCTCTGGGCGAGGCTGCCTTCTTCAGCAATGCACATTAAGCTCAAGAGTCTTGCTTGTTCCTCAATTCCTATCCTAAGAATGCAAAATCCCTTACCAGTAAGCGAGCCCAAAACTTTGCCTGGTATGAATTCTGGACAGTTGATTAGCTGTGAAAAGTCAGTTTGGGACACATGATGTGAAGGGGGCCCAGGAATTGGCCATTTTCCTGGTTCTACTCTTTTCCTCATCTTCTGATCCACTATTTCCACTTCTGTACTGTCCTTTAAGGCCTGGGTAACAAAACAATATATGTACATTTACACAACGTATTGCCAATGCCTCCTGTACCACTGCATACATTCACAGTAACATAGGTGCTTTATACTACTTTACAGCTTATTTCAATGTTAGTCTGTCAAGATCTCCAATGCCACCATGGCAGATGCTACTTATTCTATAGAACATTTAATGCCTACATTCAATTTAAGATTTTAGCACCATTTAAAATTAAGTGTATTTGTTTTCTTACATTTTTCAAAAAAAAAGTTTTGAGAAAGGGGTGAAAAACTGCTATTGGGTCCTTGAATGGTCTTGGAGGAAATGTCACAAGAAAGCAGGTTTTAATGTTTAAGGAGACATAAGAGTTTTCCAACCTGTGGCAGTTGGTAGAGTCACTTGACTCTGAGACATTAATCGTGTGCACACTAGTGAGTTGGTAGTCCTCTCACAACAGCAGAATTTCATTACTCTCCCTCACACCCTCCCCTAAAAAATATATGACTTCAATCAAGAGTAACGTGTCCTGGACAGACCATGAGGTCTACCACCATGTATTCTTCTCAGGAGGCACATTCTACCCCTATCCTTCTAGATTTTGGCTCCTGGAATGAATCTGGAAGCCACAACATATGCAGGGTTTGTCCAGTGCCCGCTCCTCCGGCAATCACCCGGAAGAGCACACAGCTAGATTTCCCTGTTCTGCGTGATTGCAGGCAAAGCTCCGCAGGGGGGATTTTCCACCAGACAAACCCTGCACATGTTTGGCTTCCAGATTCATTTGGCCACAGGATCCTTCAGGGGGTCCTCCCTGATACCTTGACGTAATTCCTTGCCAGGGGAAGGAATTACGTCAAGCCTAGGCTCCTTTCCCTTCCTTTCTGTACAGGCTTATACTGCTATAAACCTCCCATTTTTCCGACCATCTGAGAGATAAACCATAGAAGGAACAATTGGGTTACTCACCAGGGAATTGATCTTTTGTGGTTTATACGGGAGGATGGTCAGCCCTCCCAGCTGGAGCCTATCTCAGGTGTAGGGAGGACCCTTAGGTTATTACCCTTACTCCTATGTCCGGTTATTTTTTGTAGTTCCACTAGGGGCTGACCTAGGGCCTAACATCGGGAGGAATGTTTTCTTCATTGTTTCGACTGTTGTTGTTTTGTTCCAGATTCATTTCCGGAACCAAAATCTGTAAGGGGGCGGGATAGTGGTCAGGCCAGGGAAGGGAGGTGGGGCAGAGCCAGGTAGCCACTTGTGTGGCTGGCACTTCGGCCTGCACCGTGGCAGGAGATCCAACAGTGGCCCACCTGGCTTCCCCACGAGGGGAGCCGACCATCTGCCCTGCTCCCTGTGCTAGCCCCGAAGTGTGGCAGCTGTGTTCGTCCACCACAGCTCGTGGGACTACACTCCATGTTTAGTGTGATTACCATGTTAGTCTCATCTGAGACACAAGAAACAAAAGAACAGCATTAGGATACTCATCTTAATAGGGTTTTGCAATACGTAATTGATAGTAATGAGTAAGTTGGAATTGCAACAACGGGGGGTGGGGAGGGAAGCATGTGCATAATGTTGGCAGCTTAACATTGCTATTCCTTAAAGAGACTACCGACCACCTTTTACAAGGGACACTATCCAAAATTTGTTTTTCCAAGAAAGTAACACCTGAAATACCTAATCCATAACCAACCCCATATTTAAAATTATACTGTTCGATGTCTCACCTGTGGGACCAACATGGCAATCACACTAAACATACTTCAAGTCAACTTCATACTTCAAGTTTGGAGATTCTGAGCACAATTCACAAGCTTGGCCAGCGGATGCACACAAGGTGTACACTACAGGCACCCATGATATATACAATGGAGGTTTTACATACATTCCCAGTGCAAGTGTGCATGAACCTCGGAGGCAACAAACTATGCACACAGTCAGCACGCTTGTTGGGGCACAGCACAATCCAGTGTTGGGTGGCTGCCAACAGCAGTGCTTTGGCTGCACTGGATGGATCTGGTGATTGTGTGATCACCATTTCCCTGTGATTTCAATGTGGGGCAGCTGATTACCAAGTTGTGTGGGTCCACACCAGGACCATCTGACTGTTTGCATGTGTGGTGCAACACTCAGTGGTTCATCGTTTACCATTTGAGCCAGGCTACACTTGAATGTTGGTTCAAGGAGGCATCTATGCCTTCTGTCACCAAGGAGCATCTCCCCGCCTTCCCTGAAATGTGGAGACAGCATGCTAAGGTTGAAGATGCTCCAGTTAGCATTAGGAAAGGAGGGAGTTCTGCTGTGAACAGATGCACGTGGGTGAGCATCTTCAGGGTGGTCAGACCAGGGAAGGAACAACTGGGTTACTCACCAGGGAAATGTTCTGTGGTTTATACGGGAGGATGGTCGGAACGGGTGCAATTCCACCACACCATCACCAGGAGGCATTAACAAGCTTCTAAAACGCCTGCGCGGGGAATTTGCACCGAAACTCTTCAGTTGTAAGAAGCCAAAACTCCAGGAACCTAAATGGACACACACTAACAAAACAACAACAGTCGAAACAATGAAGAAAACATTCCTCCCGATGTTAGGCCCTAGGCCCTAGTGGAATTACAAAAAATATACGGCCATAGGAGTAAGGGTAATAACCTAAGCGTCCTCCCTACACCCGAGTTAGGCTCCAGCTGGGAGGGCCGACCATCCTCCCATATAAACCACAAAAGAACAATTCCCTGGTGAGTAACCCAATTGTTCCTTCTATGGTTTATCTCTCAGATGGTCGGAACAACGGGAGGTTTATAGCAGTATAAGCCTGTACAGAAAGAGAGGGAAAGGAGCCTAGGCTTGACCTAATTCCCTCCCCTACCAAGGGGAGCTAATGAGAGATATCAGGGAGGACCCCCTGAAGGATCCTGAGGCCAAAGGCCGCCTCCGCTGAGTAAAACAGGTTAATTTTATAGTGCCGTGTGAAGGTGTGCACAGATCTCCATGTAGCTGCCCTGCATCTCTCAGAATAGAGGGCCCTAGCCTTGAATGCTCAGGAAGAGGCCATCCCCCTGGTAGAATGAGCTACCACCATGGGGGCGGGGGGCAAATTGGAAGCCTTATAAGCTTCCCTGACACACTCTGCAATCCAGCTGGAAATGATGGCCTTTGAGGCATTCGTTCCCTTATATCTAGGTTGATAATAGACCAGAAGAACCGAGGACCGTCTAAAGGCGGCTGTTCTGTGGAGGTAAATCTTAAGAGCTCTACGTACATCCAGGGTATGCCACCTCCTCTCTAAAGGATGGCGAGGATTAGAACAAAACGAAGGGAGAACCACCTCTTGGGACAGATGAAAAAGAGAGCTAACTTTAGGCATGAAGGAAGTGTCGAACCAAAGGCTCACCGATTCCTTCCTGAAAATGCAGAGAGAGCTGGATCCATAGAGAGCGCCCCAATTTCTGAAATCCGTCTAGCTGACGTGATTGCTATAAGAAAAGTGACTTTTAAGACAGGAAATAGGAGACATCAGACAGAGGCTCAAAAGGGGTGCTGTGTCAGGGTGTTGAGCACGAGATTTAAGTTCCATGTAGGAAACCTAGGGATCACTGGAGGGGCCAACTGGCACGCTCCCCTCAAAAATATGCGAACATGAGGGTGAGATGAAAATCTTTCCCTTCCCAGGGAAGAAAGTGTAGAGTCAATGGCAGCAAGCTGACGAGTTAACATAGGGGGCTTCAGACCTTTATCAAGGCCGTCCTGGAGAAACTGTAGAACTTGCAAGAGGGTTGCAGAGTTTGGAGGGCACTCTTTTGCCTTACACCACCTGATGAAAGTATTCCAGGAGGATTGGTAAATCCACTTGTTAGAGTCCCTCTTGTCTGCTGTGAGTGTGGATAATTGTTTCCGAATAACCAAGGTCCATTAGGGCCCTAGATTCAAGGGCCAGGCGGTTAGTTTCAGGAAGCCTGGGTCATTGTGTACTAGGGGGCCCTGACGAAGAAGGTTTGGGGCCTGCGGAAGTCTCCAGAAATGACTGCCTGAGAGCTCCATGAGATCTGAGAACCAAGGCCTGCGAGGCCAGAATGGTGCTATCAGGATTACTCTGTGGTTGCCCTGTCTGCATCTGGCCAGTGTTCGACTCAGGAGGGGAAGCGGAGGAAAGGCATAAAGAAGATCTGGAGGCCAAGGGAAGGATAACGCGTCCGTCCCCAAGGCTGCCCTGCAGTAGTGTCTGGACAAGAAGCGGGGGCGTTTGGCATTGTACTGGGACGCAAAGAGATCCAGGTGGGGCTGGCCGAATTGGAGGACAATCTGGTCAAAGATGCTCTGGTCGAGACTCCACTCCCCTGAATCCGCTGTTCTGTGGCTTAGCCAGTCCACCTCCACATTGTCCTTTCCTTTGATATGGCAGGCTACCAGGGACACTAGGTTGTCTTCTGCCCACCGGAAGAGACGCTTGGCCTCCTGATGCAGGGCCGGTGAACGGGATCCCCCCTGGTTGTTGATGTAAGCGACTGCCGCTGAGTTATCGGAAAGCACCAGGAGGTGTTGGTTCCTGAACGCCCTGGGGGCTAGTTGGACCACCCACAGCTCAAGCCAATTGATGCTGTGATGGATATCTGACTAACACCAGCCTTGAGCCGTCCAACCGTTCGTGTGGGCTCCACAGCCTCCGAGGCTGGCGTCTGTGGTCAGAATTCGTCTGGGTGGATCCTGCAGGGGTCCTCCCGCTAAAAAGCGATCCGGGGCTTCCCACCACCATAGGGATGCTGCCATGAAACTGTCGAGACGCAGAAACCTTGCAGTTCGAGACATAATGAGGTGTTGCCACGGACGAAGAAATAACTGCAACTGTCTGGCGTGAAATCTTACCCACTGGAGATGGGGAAAGCATGAAACCATCAGACCTAGCAGCAAAGCTAGGCGACTCAGCTGAATCCTGTGCAGCTGTCTGAACATCTGGCACTTCCGGCGGATCTTGAGCTGCCTCTCCTCTGGGATGAAGACTTTGTATTTCACCATGTCAATGATTATCCCCAGGTGATGAATTCTCTGTGACGGGACCAGCTGACTTCTCCTGACTGATCACAAAGCCATGGTACTGCAGATAAGAGAGAGTGGTCTGAACATGGGCTATAGCCTCTGCTTCTGAATGGGCCCTTACCAGAAGATTGTCTAGGTAAGGAAAGACTGCGATCTTCTGCATCCTCAGGTTGGCCACCAGGGGAACCAAAACCGTGGTGAAGGTGCGAGGAGAGGTGGCCAGCCCGAACGGCATGACTCTGTACTGTCAGTGGTTGCCGTGGTAGTAAAAGCGCAGCCACTTCCTGTGTGCCGGGAGGACGGGCACGTGAAGGTAAGCATCCTTCAGATCTAAGGATGCTAACCAGTGGTTGTGGCCGATGGACATACAGATGGAGACAACAATTTCCATCTTGAATCTCTGATGTTTCAGGGACCTGTTCAGTTTCTTCAAGTCCAGAACCCCTCTCCAGCCTCCCGTCTTTTTCTGCACCAAAAAGAAGATTGAATAATGTCCCATAAACCTTTCTGATGGAGGGATGGACTATGGCTCGCAGGGTCAGAAGCCTCTGAATTTCTGCCAGCATGGCGGAGTGCTTTGTGGGATTCTTCGACTGGGGAGAAGGAAGAAAGGGGTCTTCGGGATATCGAGAGAATTCTAGGGAGTAGCCCTTTGCCACTGTATCTCTTACCCATCTGTCGGAAGTTGCCTCCCGCCATCTGGCTGCAAAGAGCTGAAGTCTTCCCCCCAGAGCAATGGCGTTGTGAACTACGGGGGGGGGGGGGGGGTCATCAGGAGTCATGCTTTTTGGGTGGTGAAGGGCCCCTTCTGACCCTGGAGGGTTGTTGATAGGCCCTTGATCTGAATCCCCTGCCTCTGGCCCCTCTAGAACGAGAGGAAAAATTCCAAGATCAGGGGGTACCGTAGTCCCTGCACTGGCTCTCAAAAGATCTGTTGAACGGGCAAAAAGAGGTCTTTGCAGACTGAACCTAGCTGAGAGAGATCTTTTTCTCCTTACTGGAGGCCTCTAGGAGCGCCTTATCTAGCGCAGAACCAAAAGCTTTCCTCCTTTGAACTGGCTGTTCACTAAAAGATTTCTGGCTTGAGCGTCTGCTCTCCAGGAGTGGAGCCAGAGGTGTCTTCTCGCCGCCACATTAGCTGCCATGCCTCTGGCAGCCCAGACTATAGAGTCCATAGAGGCATCTACTAGGAAAGATTGGGCCATAGGTGATATTCTCAGCCAGCTTATCTGCTTCCCTCTCCGTAATTTCCTTGTCTTTACTGATATGAAACCACTTCAGGATAGCCCTTGAAGCATAGGAGGCTGTAACTGCCATCCTCAGGAGGTTAGAGAGGCACTCAAAGCTTCTCCTGAGGCCGGTTTCAATACCCTTGTTCGTTGGGTCCTTTGGCAAGACATCCCCTTCGGAGGGGAAAACAGATTGCCTTGCTAGGGATGCAGCGGCTGCATCTACCCTGGGGATGGCAAAAATGGAGGAGCAGGTCTTCTGAAAATCACACAGACCTATTAGGGGCCTGGACAATTTGACTGGTTTCGTGGAATGCCTCCATTGTTCCCTAACAAGCTTTTCAAACTTATGGTCCAACTTTGACAGCCTGGAAGAGGAACTCAGCCTGGGCAAATACTCAATTCTGAAGAAGAGTCTGACTCCCTCTTTTTGTGTTGCTTTTGCTTGATACGGAGCACTCTTTCAGCTCTGCTTAAAATCTTGTGAGCCTGGGGAAGGGAAAGCTCCCTGTCTAGGTCCTTACTCGAATGGGGAAAACCCTCTTCTGCTGTAAGGGGCTCCCTTTACTCGCCTGAGGGCTGTAGCTCCAGCTTCGAGTCAGAGCCTTTAGGGAGCAGTCTAGCAGCCTCTGTGTTTTAATGTTTCCTTCTGGCTTAGCCAGGCAGGGTGGGACAGAGGCCAAGCTCCGAGAGTCCTCACCTGAGGACTGGTCTTGTGCCAACCCTCCCCTTCCTCCTCCGAAGATGAGCCCAGCAGGGTGTGGATAGAGGGGGTCCTGGGGGTGGGCTGAGGGGCCCGATGTTTGCTCTTGCCAGCCCGTTTAGATCTTCCCTTAAACCCCTGCCTGGGAGATCTGCCCTGAGAAGAATGGGACCTCTTTCTCCTCCTCTTCCCTTTTGATGAGGCAGACTTGCCCTGTAACAGCGCTAGCAGCATTTGCTGCATCATTTCAAGCTGGCACTGCTGAAATTCTGCTGCCGAAGGGGGCCCCCTTGCCTGTGCCTCCTCCACGGAGGAGGAAGTGGGAGAAGAGTCATCCCGGGCCGTGGCTGCCGCCTCCTGTCTGGCTGCCTCGGCATCAGGCTCCCGCTGCTGGATAGGTGCTGTCTGAGTGCAGGCGGCATTGCGCCTCGTTTTTGCCGTCTCTGCCATAACCAAGGGGCCCCTCCACAAGCTTGCCTGCATCTGTTCCTAGTCGGCCCGGCAGTGGGGAAAAGGGAACACCGGGCTGCACACTGACCAGTAACGGAAACCTCGGTGAGGGCAGGTGTCGCCGAGCTCCAGCGACTATTCTTACTTGAATTTTTCCATTTGTTTTTCTTATTAAGTTTTTTTTTATTTTTCTCCCAGAGAGAGAAAAGCCTCCTGCTGGACGTAAGGCAGAAAGTAAACTGAGGCGTTTTGGCGCGAATTCCCCGTGCAGGCTTTTTGAAGCTTGTTAACGCCTCCTGGTGGTGGTGCAGTGGAATTGCACCCGTTCCAACCATCCAAGAGATAAACCATAGAAGGACTGCAGCATGTCATGAGTGTTGGGCACACACCACACAGGTGTGAGAACAGTCAGATGGTCCTGGTGTATCCTGGCATAGACTCGAGCATTATGGTTGCACATGCCTGACAGAATGGGCCTCATCACTGGAAATGGCTGTATTTGGAATCCATCAACAGCCACCTAGTAGCCATGGCTCACCCTGGTATGCACCGTGGTGCCTCAATGCCTGTGCTCATCCATGCACTTGCCTTGCTCCACCCTGGAAACACTACTGTTAAATGTTGCCTGTGGATTCTACACAGGCTTTTGCATGAGTAAGCAGTTGTGCATTGCTCATGCATTTGGTGCACATGATAATTGCGCCGAACATGCATGTCATTTTTCCCTTTAGTGACTAATGTGTTTTGTAAGATAGAGTAGAGAAGAGAAAAATGTTCTGATGCAGTGATTTTTAAGAAATGTTGAGATGAAAAGCCAGGACAGGACCATCCTAAAATTAACCTACAATAATAGTTAAATATAAAATAGGCTTATGTTTGCACTCCTTTGTCTCGATGCTGGTAAGGATAGTTGAATTACATCCATTGTTTATTGAACTGAAACGTTCTTGATTGAAACGTAGTTAAACAATACTAAATTCACAAAATTGGCTAAAGAAACCAAGGCAGGTGAAATACCAAGAGTTTAAACTAACTCCATTCCTACAGAAAATAAACTTCATATGGACTGGTATCCCTTCATCTTTCTCCCCCAACTTCAATTCTAAACTGCCATTCCTTACTATTAAAAAAAAGAAATGTACCTTGCTTCTGAAGAAGCATTTCTCAAACTGTATGTAGCCGACAGTAAATTTACAATCAATAAATACTTAATTAGCTAAATGCCATCTTCTGAGAGACATGGAACCTACTCAGTTGTGGATGTTTAGTATGCAAGTTTCTAAGTTTCCACAAGTATTAAACAAAACCAATTACTTCCAAATCTACAGATAGTGTTCTTCAATGAAAACTCAAAATGTACAGGCAGAAGCCCAGCTCCAGTAATCTATAGTTAGTAAATGTCTGATAAACTTGAAGTTGAGCACATACAAGCCAATCTACTCCTCTGAGAATGATTAGTCTTCTCTTCACCATGATCCCTAGGTACTAAGAGGTAAAAGTGGTCTCTGATACTCTGCATTCCCCAGCGCTACCTTTCCAAACAGTAGGATCATGGTTTACCCAACAGTAGGATTTTTCATTTCCCATATACAGGATTCTGAAAAGCATTATTGAAGCTACTTTTGTTAGCTCCACACTATCATCTTTTCGAAAAGTTACAGGAAACAGCAGAAGGACACCACTATCAGTTCATACCATTAAAATTTGGAAGTTTTTTTTATGGGGAGGGGGTAGTTTGTAAGGTTTGGGGTTTTTTTTTAAAAAAATACAATTTTAGGTTTAAAAAAAAGTGAAGAGTTGAGGTCTTAGGCCCTCCCCACAGATCAAGTAACACTCTCTTTTCAATGAAAGTGAGAAAATTGAATTTAAGATTTTCTGTAATAGTTTGCTTCAGATGCAAGTGCCAAATGGAAATGCATTAAACTGCACATTTGTATCTAGATCTAAGTTAATTTACCTCTAAAATAAGACTGACATTTGTAGTCAAAGCCTGCACACGGTGGAAGCTGGCAATCAACGAAATGGGCAAGAATCCTTGTTGGTCCATCCTTCTTCTCAAGAAAAAGTCTCTTTCCAAGTTTTCTATACTGAAATAATACTCTCTGTAGAGAGAAACAATAGTACCGGTGAGCATATTGTACATTTCAGTTTTTGTTTTGTTTTTTAAAAAAGCTAAGATCATCTTCATCACATTTGACTGTTAATATTTGATAAGTACTTTTTAAAGTCGCCTTGTGCAAGAGGGGTGGGGTAAAAGTGAAAGGCATAAATAAATTAAAAGATAAGGTTTAGCACTGTGTGTTTGTTATAGGCTACAATTTACAAAATAGCATCTGTAGAGCTGCAACTGAATCTTGATTTTCTCTAGATTCTCACCAAGAATCACAGTTTTCAACTTGTTTTAGAGAGAATTGATAATTGAGAAAACCTCCTGTTTGACACTCTTGGTCAAGAATTATTCTCTATTTGCACAATCTACTGTGCACCACTTACCGTGATTTACTGTGTGCTGCTTACCATGCACCATGAGCAAAATGGCTGCCCTTTTTCAAAATGGCAACGACACTGCTTTCGCCACCTTGGAAGAGGGCTGCGCATGCACAGAACAGCTATGGCGGTCATTTTGAACATTACTGGGATGAATATGGTGCATGGTATGTATGGAGGACCAGAGGTGGCCGCCCTACACATGGTAAATCATGGCAAAATAAATTTGGAAAAGTTTCTCACCGACATCTTCCCAAGAGCTTGGTAACAACTCTCAATTCTCGTGAGATTTTCATAAGAAAAGAGAATTGGTCACCTACCTCGGTGAACTCTTTTCTCTCCTGCTCTCCGGATACTCCTCCGTTCGGGTAGCTCCCTGTTTGGACCTCCAGGAGGCAGCACTCGAAGTTTCTTTTGCACATGCACGCTGAGCTACCCACTCGTTCCTCAGTCCATTCCATAGCCGAGGACCGACTACTTCTACTGGATACCAGCATGAAAAGGAAAACAGCTACCAAAGAGTCGTAAGCGTAACTCAAAACTTCAAGCACTGAAAGAACTTTAACTCTGACCTAGTCTGCACAGGGGCTAGTCCTAGGACTTTGACTATGAGAAGATTAGGAGAAGACTACGACCTAGGCCTTTTTCCTTTTAACCTAAAGTGAATTGTATACACCTGTATCCTCCCCTTAACCAGTGCTGTTTGGCAGGGAGGGTCGGAGGAGTATCTGGAAAGCAGGAGAGAAAAGAATTCACCAAGGTAGGTGACCAATTCTCTTTTCTCCCCTTGCTCCCGGATACTCCTCCGTTCGGGATATACCGGAGCAGAACAATCCTCTAAGGGTGGGTACAAACAGCGCCGGATTTCTCCAGCACTGCCTGTAGTACCCTCCTACCAAACGCAGCCTCTGCTGATTGGTAAACATCCACCTTGTAATGTTTTACAAAAGTATGTATGGAGGACCAGGTGGCCGCCCTAAACACTTCCTCGTAAGAAGCGCGAGCTTTGAAAGCATAAAGAGGTGGTAGCCCCATTGACCGAGTGGGCCCAAATTTGAGTAGGGGGAACCTTTCCCTTTGCCCTATAAGCTTCAACTATACATTGTTTAACCCATTTTGCAATCAGAGTCTTTGATGCCTTTTGACCTCTGTAACCCAGTCTAATATTAACAAATAATGCTGTGGATTTCCTGAAACTATGAGTTCTATTGAGGTAAATTTTCAGTGCTCTACGCACATCCAACGTACGCCACATCTTTTCTTTGGGATGAACTGGCTTGGGACAGAATGAAGGTAAAACCAGGTTCTGGGCTTTATGGAACATAGTGTTCACCTTGGGCATGAATGCTGGATCTAGAGATAAGGTGACTGACTTTCGGGAAGGAGCAAAAATTTTCCTCCATAGAAATAGCTCCTAACTCCAACACCTGTCTGGCCGAGGTGATAGCTATCAGAAAGGAAACCTTAATGGATAGTATGTAGGGGGATACCCTACAGAGAGGTTTGAAAGGAGCTCTCGTGAGGGCATTGAATACCAAATTTAGATTCCAAGAAGGGTATCTATGTACTACCGGGGGGGGGGGGAGGGGAGAAATCACCCTGGATGCGCGGATAAACTGCCTAACGTGCTTGTGCGCCAAGATAGGTTTGTTGGAAAGAGCCCTCAAGACCAAATCAAGGGCAGCAGCCTGTCTGGTCAATGTGTTTGGTTTTAGCCCCTTATCCAACCCCGCTTGGAGGAACTCAACGATCTCTGGAATCCCCGCCCTACAAGGGTTCTGCCCTTTTGTCTTTGACCAATTAGTGAAAGCTTACCATGTGGTCCTATAAGTTCTCCTCGTGGCTGGTCTCCTAGATAATAGTAAGGTGGAGAGGACTGCTTCCGAGTATCCTCTTTTCCTTAAGGCTGAGTGTTCAACTTCGATGCAGTCAGCTTCAGGACCTGTAGATTGTCGTATAGTATCGGGCCCTGCCTGAGGAGGGTGGCATAAATTGGTAATGTTATATGGGATCATTGGCTTAGAGCTATTAGGTCCGAGACCCAGGGTCGTCTGGACCACCATGGAGTTATTAGTATTATGTGGGCCTTCTCCTTGTAAATCTTTACTATTGTTCTCGTTATTAGAGGGAAGGGGGGGGAAGCGTACAGAAGACCCAGCGGCCATGTCTGATTTAGGGCATCT
The DNA here is from genome assembly GCA_003113815.1 of Sphenodon punctatus. Classification (NCBI taxonomy): domain Eukaryota; kingdom Metazoa; phylum Chordata; class Lepidosauria; order Sphenodontia; family Sphenodontidae; genus Sphenodon; species Sphenodon punctatus. The sequence continues at coordinate 242,192 of QEPC01014677.1, read as the reverse complement.
ACCGCCACTGCGCCCTGACGTGGAGTCTTCTTCATGAACAGGGGCACCTGGTTGTTTTCCGGGAATGCAAACAGATCCATTATGGGACAGACGAACTGCTGAGTAATCCGTGTGAAGGCCTTGTCGAGGGTCCACTCGTGGGGGTCTATCATGCGTCTGCTGAGCCAGTCCGCCTGTGTATTGCCCAGTCCCCTGATATGCAGCGCCTTTAGGGGTAGCAAGTGAGTCTGCGCCCATGTGAAAAGCTTGGTCACTTCCAGATGCAAAGAATGGGAACGAGACCCTCCTTGATGATTCACATACGCCTTTGCGGTAGTGTTGTCTGTGTAAGCCAGGACATGGCGGTTCTGAAGGGATGGAGCCAGCTGTATCAGGGCTAGTCGAATTGTCTTCAGTTCCAGAAAGTTTATGCTTCTGGCTGAGTCTGTTGTTCCAGAGACCCTGGACAGATACTGGCCCGGAGTGAGCTCCTCATCCCTTTAGACTGGCATCCGTCGTGACTATTGTCCAGTTGGGCTCTGACAGAGGGGTGCCGCTTTCGAAGGTCGCTGGGTTTCGCCACCAGGACATTGAGGGCCCGAGGTCTGGCGGAATGGTTACCCATGGATTGAGCCCTAGTGTGAGCTCTCGCTGCATAGGTCGCAGCCGCTGTTGCAAGCTTCTGAGGTGGAAGCGGCCCCACTGTACCTGCTGCATGCAGGATATGAAAAGTCCCCAAAGTTGTGCCAGGGTTTTTAACCTAATGCGCTTTTTCGCCTGTAATATCTGGATCAGCGAGTGAATCTTCTGTTGCCGGCTTAAGGGGATGCGAGCAATGCCTAAGGAAGTATCTAGGACAACCCCCAGATGCTCCAGTGTTTGGGTTGGTATCAAGGAGCTCTTTTCCCTGTTGATGATAAAACCATGGCTGGTTAGATAGTGGATGACCCTGTCCCTGTCTGCCAGAACCCTGACCTGTGTCTGGGCTCTGATGAGGATGTCGTCCAGATAGAGATAAATGTGAATTCCCTCTCTGCAGAGATTCGCTATGATGGGGATTAGGAGTTTCGTGAAGGTCCGTGGAGATGATGGCAGGACAAAGGGTAGGGCCCTGAACTGCCAGTGGGTCTGCTGGTAACAGAACCGGAGGTATTTCCTGTGGGCCTGCGCGATTGGAACATGAAAATAGGCATCCCTCAGGTCTAGGGATACCATCCAGTCTTAGGCTCAGGGAAATGGATCTGACCGTCTCCATTTTGAATTTTTTGTCATCTCACTGATTTGTTGAGCGATTTCAAGTCCAGCACTGCCCTCCAATCCCCTGACTTTTTTGATACCAGGAATAAAATTGAGTAAAGACCCAGGCCACATTCGTTGTCTGGGACCCTTTCTGTGGCTAGAATTGAGTGGAGCCTTTGAATTTCGAGGAGCATCGCTCAATGTTTTTCGGGGTTGTTGGAATGGCGGGAGACTAAAAACCTTTCCCTGGGGTTTTGGATGAGCTCTATGGAGTAGCCTTTGTTGATGATGCTCAGAGCCCACTCGTCTGAGACGGAGCTTTGCCAAGCTCCAGCAAAACGCGTTAGCCTGCCGCCCACCCCTGTATCCTCGAGATAGTCATGAGTCCTGTTTAGGCTGGGAGGATCCCGGCCCCTTAGACTTCTGCCTGCCAAACCAGTTGTGTCTTTGGCCCCTGGGTCAAAAGGAAAAACTCTGGGATGAATCTTTGTTGCACAGAGGTTGGAATATTCTAAACCCCCCCGGAACTACCCCTGAACCTAAGAGACGACCCTCGGAAAGGGCTTCCTCTTAGAAGTAAAATGCTGGAGGGGTTTTTTTTGGGCCTTGTCAGTGGCATCAGCTAGCACTTTATCCAGCGACGTGCCGAACAATTTAGACCCTTTATAAAGTCCCGCTACCAGTAGGTTTTTCGCTATGGTATCCCCCTGCCATCTTAACCAGATCCTCCTTCTAGCTGCCACACAGCCTGCCACTGAGTGGGATGACCATGTCATGGCATCCATGGTGGAATCCGCCAAGAGAGAAGTGGCTAGAGGATGTGGGAGGAGAGCACCTGGGATTTCTTATCTGAGAGCCCTGGGTCTTGCAGCTCCTCGAACCATGCTAGGAGGGCTCGAGCTGCATGATAGGATACTAATTTTAAGAGCAGAAGCCGTGGAAGCTAACACCCTCCTGAGGGTATCGTCCACTGCTCTATCGGTTGGATCCTTAGGAAAAAGCAATCCCCTTCTGTGGGGAAATCTGTTTGTCTAGCTAGGGATGCAACAGCGGCATCCACCTTTGGATTCTTAAACAGAGGAGCCTTTTTTCTAGAGAAAGCGTAAAGGGAATCCTGAATTCTATTCATCCTGTGGGCTTTGTCAGGAGTTTTTCACTCCTCAATTTTCTCTCAAATGCTTTGTCTAGCGGTACCCCCTGGTCCTTGCCATGTCCGCTGGGAATGTATTCCCTTTCCTCTTCCTCCTGGGAGTCAGAGGAGTCTCCTCTTTTGTGTTTCTCTTGTACCTGGAGGAATTTTATTATCTGTGCCAGGAGCTCCTCTCTGTGGTGGAGAGGAAACTATCTGTCCTTGTCCCTTGGGTCAGTCTTTGTTGCCAGACACTCTCCCTCCTCAATATCTGAGGTGTCCCTTGGGAGTCCTCTTCTGAGGAGGAGGCACTGAGTTGCATCTGGGATTGGGCCCTGAGGCGTTTGGGCCTCTCCTCCGCGGAGATTTCCTCTGACGAGACAGGGGAAGCTAAAAGGTGGGCCACAGCGCCCCCTTGTGGAGGTTTGGGTTTTCCCGCTCTTTTATTCACTGTTTTGATGGGGGGTTGGCTTTGGCAGGAACCCTCTCTCTTCCCCCTGGAGCCCCCTTTTTTGGTTTGTAAAGCACAAAGCCTCTCAAGTGACTCCAGAATTTTTCCCATAACAACAGAAAGAGATGCTATAGAGGCATCCTGCTGACTAGGTACATGCATGTCCTGCGCGACTGTTTCCTCTGGTGTGCTGACCTCCATTATGCCTGCTTTGCGTTCCCGTGGGAGGGCGAGCTTCGGCTGCCAGTTCTGGGGGTTCCGGCTGAACTGCCTCACGCGCCGTGTGATCAGTTCTAAGGCGGGGGATAGCTGGCTAGTGTTGTGTCCTTTCTCCCACTCAGCTTCCCCGGTCCCAGGCGCTTGCGAGGGAGCTGGCCTGGGTCTTGCCGCTGTTCTCTGAACGGGTCTGGGAACGCTTGCCCTCCGGTCCCGCCGAGGAGCCGCGTTTATGCTCCTGCCGCTGCTCAAGTGCTGTGCCCCCAGTTTAAAGAGCGGCTCGATGAAGAAAATAATCTTTCCCGTGCCTCTCATGGAGTGCTCCAAACAAGCCTCCTGTTGGTCCGAAGCAGAGATTAGACTGAGGAACGAGAGGGTAGCTCAGCGCGCATGCGCCAAAGCAACTTTGAGTGCTGCCTCCTGGAGGGCCAAACAGGGAGCTACCCGAACGGAGGAGCATCCGGGAGCAGGGGGAGAAACAAGTTGATTCTCATTTCAGTCCTAGGCACAAGTAATAAAGCAAGCTAAGCGGTAATGTATATAAAAGGGTGGCACACAGGACAGCACATTGAGAGTTGGCTACTGTATTGACATGCATAATATAAAAACGCAAAATAGAAAAGTAACATCCATCTCCACCTTGCTTATTATATAGATGAAGAGGAAGTAGTGCAATTTCAGTGTTCATGTGTATGACAGTCTAAAAACTTCTGAATACTGGTAGGCACTGAATAAATTCAATAGAGGTTTTCCACGCAGCTTTATCAGTGCACCTCCAGTTGTCCCAGATTTATACTTTCCTACTTTTGTCTTGTGTAGAACAGGAAGATTGTATACCTTATTCTAGACTGACAAAAAATGAATGTATGTAAAACACACTATCATATCTTCACACAAGCGCAAGGGGCAGAAAAATAAAAAGGTATTTGTCAGATTGTTAAGCAAATTAAACACGCAAATATCTAATCCTCCAATGGCTATCGTCATAGGTTGTCTAGCCAAAGTGAGGTTTTTCAAGACTGAGATGCAGAAAATGGGGAGGAAAAGAGAGAAACGGTGAAAAAATATTGGGGCACCAGGAAGGTTGTACAGGTGTATCAAAATGTTGAGGAAGAGGAGGTCTACAAAAGATGAAGATTTATGAATGGTCTCAAGTTGCTAGACATTAAAAAGTCAAACAAAGAAAAAATTGTAATTGAGAGTCACTACAGAAAGATGTAAAACATTGTAATAAAATATGTAGGAGGTAAAAGTAACCATACCGGACAAGAAATTACATCCTTAAGACAGACACTGCATATGAATGAACGCAAGTGCATGCCGGTGTAAAGTCCAAAAGGTTATAGCTCCTCGGTATCTCCACTGAAGAAGGAAGTCACGCATGCAATATAGTAGCTTGTGAAAATCTAAAAAGATTTAACTGACAGGACAGAATGCTGAAGGCATCTGAATGTAGACAAAGAGTATTTTTAAGTAGAGGATCAAAATAAATCCTCACAGCACTTAGTGAAGTTGGGACACAAGGCAAAAGCTACCGAAAGAGTACTGTAATGTTACCATAAACTACAGGCTCAATGGAAAAACTAAAACTGATTCTTGGTAGACTTCAGTAACAAAATGTTTCTCTAGTAGAGAACTGTGTGCTGAAGTGTAACTATGCTACCTAAGAAGCTTAACTTCAATAAAGTTTTAGAATATATGTACTAGAGATGAAAGCAAGCTCTACATGCTAGAGCCAAAACAAGAGAAACCTCAAGGTTTATCAGCCTGAGAAGTAGGATCTTGATCATCCTGAGAAGTAGAACATTTGTAAAGCACAGTAACTTTATTCAGTGAAGGATATACACACAACTGGGTAGGCCCTAGATTCTCTAGCCGCCCACTTCCCATCCCCAAGAACATCCCCTACATGCCATTCTTAACCAAGAAGTATTTTTTCTAAGCTAAAATTATAAAAAACTAATAAAGGAGTTACCTTTACATCTATCAAGGGGGAAACCCAGATTGATTCTACCTAGTAACATAGGTACCACAAGTGAGAATGGAAGATAAAAACAAATCCTCAGAGTGTTACTAAATAACCATTTTGAACATTTAACTGCTTTATTCGTTTCTGAACTTATAGAAGTGCAGAAATTGGTTTTCAAGGATGTGAGGAAGTGTAGAAATTGGTTTTCAAGGATGCGAGGATACTAACAAAAGATTTTTCCAAGTTTCGGTGGCCAAACCCTTTCCATGAATTCTCATTTTAATGTTAGAACATCAAGTACAGATGTACACCTGAGAATCTTTTAAAGCCAACAATTCATAGGGTTTTAGTTTATAATACAGTGTCAACCAGTTTCAATTCATTTAGGGTTTTTTGTTTGTTATTTCAACAGGACCAATGTACTGCATTTGAAAGTCTGATGCAGTAAATCTTACACTTCTTAAAAATAAAGTTTAGTATGCATATGCATACTAATTCTTGCCTTCCCAATAAAGGCTATTCCCACGATCCATACAAAATGTGCTACGCAAGCTTTTATAATCAGTATTTTTCTTAAAACTCTGGCACAGAGTGTGTTAAAAATTGTTTCTATACTAATTAAGTGAGTTTCCAACAGTCATCAATACTAGAATTCAAATTATGCCATATCCTTACTTGCATTGGAATCCATAAGTCTCCTCTCTGGAAAACTAGATGGTCTGTGCAGGTTTATTTTGCACAAACTCCTTTGATATCCTAACTTTCATAATTTACCAATGGAACACATTGCAATGAATATCAAAGCTCTCTTTAGAAGCCACTTCATAGATAATGCAGAAAGAAAGCTAAGTTTAATTCACATCACTTTATTCAAACACAATGACAAATGAGAAGATCATGGAACTTTTTAGAAGGAGGAAAACACCAGAGATATCTTCTAAAGCTGCTCAGAAGTATCAAGAAAGCAAAAAGGTAAGCTCTACAGTCACCAGGACTTGGAGGTTTCCAACAAACCAAGTTATCAATGACTGGTTATGCAACCGTCATGCTTTTTACTGACAGCTGTCAATCTCTTGCTGCTAAAACAAAATACAAATGAAATCAGAAGTCAAAGATGTGGTCAATGTTGAGTGACATTTTGCTGAGCATCAAGAGGGGGGACATTATTATGTCCTACCTTAGAAGATCTGGATTCTACACTGCATGATCAGAAATCTGGCCAACAATGAAGTCTTTGTGCTCCTCCCTCACTTGTCTGAGGACAGTGGAGGCCAGCCGTCCTGACATGGAGCTGCATGTCCACTGTCAGGTCTCAGAGGGGCCTGGCAGAAAGAGTTACAAAAAAGACTGCAATAAAGGTTTGAGGTTGATAGCCATATACATGCCAGGTACTTCTGCCCTTAAAGATGTCTTTTTCTTCATTTTTTGCATCTACTGTAACAAAAGCAGCAGGAGTAAAATAAGCTTCATGGAACTCAAGGGCAATAAAATGTACCACTAAAGGCATTTCAGGGAAATGCCACTGGCAGTATAAAGAAGAAAAGTGTGCCAATGGCAGAAAGTGGCTCTTTACAATAGCAAGTTAGTGGTTCCAGTATTTTGTTTGACATGACTCTGCAATAATCTGCTTTCCATTAGGACTTCTTGCATCCTAATGATGTACATGGGAAGGTGAATATTTTCAGATAACTAAAAATAAATTAAAAAATCAGGTGTCTAACTTCAAAACATTAATTTACTTGGTTCTTTTAGGAAGAAATACACTGACAAATGCAGAGCTTTAAAAATGAAATGGAGAACAAGTAAGGAAGTGACCAGCTATGTTAACCTGAAAGAGTCTTGCATGCAAACAGACCTGCTGTATTCCAAGCACAAGCAGATGGACATCCATAATTCAATTACAAAACCAAAGAAAGGAGAGTATGTACCGTAAGTAAGATTGGATGCATGGATTACAAGCAGTTTGTAGAGCCAGAAGTCTGACAATCTTCCCCAGTTAAAGTTCCCACTACAGCTTCCGCCCCCAGTGATAATAAGGAGATGCTTATTAGTGGATAAACCTAAAATGGTTAAAACTATTTTAATACCATGCCACTAATACACTGAACACACAGAAGTTCAAAAATATTTCAAATTAATTTGATTTTATCTGGAGTAAACACCTGAACTTTGTCTAAAGGGTGTTTACAATGATCCGTCTACTTACATTTGTCGTTTAATGTATTCTTTAAGCAGTGTTTCATCCACAGAATACATTTGCACTCCGGTTCCATCATCATAGTAATACATCATACTAGTGTTAGGCTTTGGTTGAAATGGCCGATCAGTCCTTTCACCATATTGTTCTCGGTAACCATACGAATTGTCATAGTTCACTTGGATCATGGAGGAGGGGTAAGGAGTTGGAGAGGAACAGAATTTAAGATAAAGAGAAGTATCCAACATAAAATGATTTTAAGGATATAAATATAAGAATAAGTCATGCGACACACATTCAGTATTTGGTCTCTCTATTATTTATATAGTGTCAGACAGGTCCTGTCCCAAGGGGCTTACACTCTAGTATGGCCAAGGGAGAGGAGACAAGGATGAGAGCAACTTAGGGAGAGACTGGGACACATTTGAGAATTTGTGAGCGCATGTGCTTAGTTTAGTTACAAGGGGAAGAAGAGTATTCTGGAGGATAAGGAGAAGCATAAACGAGCGATCTATGGGGTGAGAAGTTAGGAAAAACCTGATGGATTAGGAAGGTTTTTTAAATGGATTTGAAGATTGGGAGGGAGGAAGCAGAGCATGTGTCTTCAGGGCATGGGGTAGTTCCACATATGGGGGGGCATTGGCTATTTAGTGAACAGGAGACAGACAGGTGAGGGGGTGGCAGAGGAGATATCAAGTTCCTGGAAGGCAACACAGCAAGGACTGAGGGAAGAAAAATAGGGAGGAGCAAGGCCATGAGGAGCCTTAAAAGGCAAGGGCGACAAATATGTGCTGGATGTGAAAAAGGTGAGAAGGCATTATATTAAGACAAGTGTTAAAGCTTTATTAATGATGGTAAAATCTACTTTAATAAATTGTCTATTTTCATACTTCGAGGGTTTCCTCTTCCACGGCCTCGACCCCGACCCCTTCCTCTTCCTCGATAAAATCCTCGAACACTACCACCCTCACTTCTTACACTGGAAACTTCATCATAGCCATCTCTCTTTTCTCTATCATGTCGCCAACCTTTTTGAACAAGAAGTAGTGATAGTACTGTACTGCAATCAAATTCAGAGGTTGTGACATAACAAGTTAGGAGTAATTTTTGAGGCTAGGTGCTAGCTGTTAAGCATAAGTAAATAAGCAAGGAAATTATACTGATACACATAGATCTGCAAAACTGTAGATGAAGTAGCCTTTCCAGTATTTCCAACTGCAAACACTCAGAAATAAATATTAATAGTCGTCTATTTTTATGTAGCGCCCCCGTCCCATGGTACTCTGAACACTTTACATACAACAATTTAACACAACTTTTAGTCCTCAACAACTCTGAGGTAGGTTAGGCTGAGAAAATATTGTGACTGGCCTAAGGTAACCCAGTGCGTTTCTGGCTAATTAGGAAATCCCCACCCTGCCAGAATCAGCTTTATACAACCCCACTCCTGGATTTTTTTGTTCTTTGTTTGTTTTGTTTATTGGATACAATGGTTATTATCACACTTTCATGCTTTTCACTGCAAATATGAGAGCTAAAAGCCATTTTTAGTGAAAGTTCAGATTCGTGTATTCAGTAATTCCAGTGGTTGGAACGATTAACACTAATTATTGCAAGACTTGCAATATGTTAAGTGTAGGAACCACCTATATTGCAAGCAACTCAGCAGTCTAACATGAAGACAGTGTTTCAAATTAACCAACTTGAAATTATTGTTTACTTGCGACACTGGTTGATGAGGTTTGTAAGAAATTAATTTTTGTAAGTAACAAAAAACAAGCTGTTGTTTAGACAAGCTTCAGTACTGAAACTGCAATCAAAGAGGCGGCTCCTTTTCAGGAAAATGTGGATAAGTTCTTTTAACAGCTTCCTCTCACAAAACACTTGACTCCTATTTATATTTTGCTTTCCTTTAGCCTGACTCAACAAAACTTTCAGCTACAGTTAAGGCATGCAGCTCTTACAATGATGGATGCCAGTACAAAAATCGTATAGTAGTCAGAATTGAGAACTACTTACTTCTAGTCTCATTTCGTCTGTTATTGTGTGGTACTAATTTGCTTGTTTCTGTTTGAGATCTTGAGCTATTCTGAGTTCCAGGTTTTTCCTGGCTATCTGGTTTTACATCTTCTAAAGGAAGTGGTACCCACTTGTGCTTATTCCCTAAAAGAATCAAATATAGTTAAACAAATATAGATAAACAATAGTGCAACCAAATAGTTCTGCTGTTTAGAAGAAATTAAATGGTACAATATATTCCCAGGAATAATCCGATACCACTAATTTACCTAAAATAGTTGTTTTAAAATAAGAAATGTCATAATATGAAAACTGTACAGAGACTATTGAACTAAAACAATGTATTACGATGCAACAATAAAATGAGAAACTAATAGCTTTCCCATTCTGAAAGTCCCATTCAAGATTCACTTTAAATATAGTAACTGAAGGTCACTCGGTGTTTGTAAACAGGCTGGGAGCCCACTGGAGCCTGCAGTGGCTTGGTGCAGCTCCCACACAGCTGTCTCTCACAGGTCACGCATGGGGAGCACAACAAATAGGCAGGGGTTATGAGCAGATGAATCCAGGAAATGGGGGCAACATCTCATTTTTTTAAAACCCTCTGTTAACTTTTAAATACGTTAAGTTAGTTTCAAATTATGAAAGATTTACACCATATTTTCTTGACTATTAAAAATTCTATATCCTCAATTATGGGTGAAAGTAAATGAGACAGTGGGTGTCTTCAGACGTTACGAGATCACGGTGAACCACGGTGAATACCCACCTGTGGTCACCGTGTCTCGAACGTCTGTTTGCGGGGCGCCAGATGTTCGCCACGGTGAATCCCCACATGGGGTCTGTTTGAACCACGCTTCCCGGGCTAGCCGGGNCGGGCCGTGGCACGATCGGCCAGACGCGGCGGCCGCATTGGCCCCGCCGCCCGCCCGTCTCCTCGGAGGGCGGGCGGCGGGGTGCGTGGAGGGGGCGGGGCCGTGCGGCCGCACGTTGCGCCGCGTGGCCCCGGCCCCTCCCACTTTCCCCGTCAGGATCCCCCCGGCACGTCTGTTGTGGCGTTACGGGGTGACCCCGGCGGGGAACGAAGCCGGTGGTTTCGGTACGGGGCCAAAGGGCCCCGTAACGTCTGAAATCACCCAGTATCCTGCCCATCAGTTAGGTGGCCGCCACATGTTTTACTCACTTCCACCTCAGGGCAGGCACCTGGCTGCTACGGGATGAGTCAGCCAGAAAAGGTCGGTGATGCAGCGTGGGCTACTTTTCCCTCCACCTGGGCTAACCTGGGGCCATGAGGCTGCCTCCCATCTGGTTGGCCTGTGCAGCCCCACTGCGAGGCGAGGTCCCAGGATTAGGCCTGGGGAAGTGCTCTCACCCCCACCATGAAACAGCTGATGAGGTGGGGGGGGGCGCAGAGAAGCGTGCTCACCCCAGCCACAAAACAGCCGTCTCATTTGTTTTCACCCATTGAGGAAGCTATGAAAGTACTTAGCTAGAATTTAGCCTATGGTGGTAAATGTTTATGCACTTAAAATAAAAAACAAACCTAGTACTATTCAAGGTATTTCTGGTGATCTGGGTTACTTCAACAAAATGCTTGCAGGTAGACCTCTTAATATTAAAACAGATTTCGTAACATGGTTGAACTCTTTACTAGTTACCTCTTCTTAGGACATCATAATGAGTAAATATTATTTTAAAGTCAGCTGAAGGGTGAAAATATATACAATATAAAGGATGACTTACACAAATACACAAGAACACAGCTACAAAAATGGATTCAACACCTTAAATTCTTAAAGAAAAAAAAAAAAGAAAAGAAAAATTAAAGGGAGATAGAATGTCATAGTATTTACCTCTGCACTTGAGACTCTTTTTAAGCAGGTCATGGTTAGTTGGTTTAATTATAATCCATGCCATATTTGAGAAAGGAAACTGTCTGCTAGCTAATACAATAATTTTTAAAATAAAATAAAATAAAAGTCTCTTGTATCCAGTGCATTAGGGCCAAAACTCTGAAACGTACAATTTATCAGCTACAGGAGAATTAAGCCATCTCTAGTTATTTCCAATTTCTGTATTATCCAATATTCATAATAGCAAGAGAGTTCATTTTCAATATTTAAAAAGTAAAAACTTTTTTTTTTTTTTAAATCTTCTCTTTATTAGATGCAACACTATGACAAATAATCCAATTACAAAGCCTAAGAAACCTTTGGGTCCAAGACTAACCTTTTTTCCTTTGACTGTTGGACTGAGCCTCATCTTCACTGACATTTTCTCCAGAGTAATCTGGTTTTGTTTCCAGGTTTTCCTTGCTTTCGCCATTTCCTTTTTTTCCAGTTTTCTCCTCTCTCTCTTTCCCTTTTGGTGGCTTTTTATTCTGATTATTGTTGCTTTTGCACTGCAAGAGACATTACTAAATTTTTCATAATCTTGTGTGCTTCAGGATAGTAAAAACTTCTTTAGTGCAAGCTTATGGTTAATGGTTCTCAAAGTATGGAGTGAAAAAACCCAAAGGCTAGTTCAAAAGTTTTATATATTTTTTGTTTCCACAAAATACAAGCTCCTCAAGATCAGCAACCAATTGCTCCACACCTCTCTTTTCAACAGTAATATCTTTCTTTAGTCAATTTATCATTAAGCATTTTGGACTTAGGATACTTGAACTTTACCATAAATACTTTCAGAAAAATCAGGGGCTACAGAAACAACACAGGCAGAACAGAACAAATGAATCAAGCAGTCTGGACTACACAACTGAGAAGAATTCTCTAAAAACTAAAGTTGAATTTAGAAAGATAAACTTTAACCAATTTTCAATGTGAATGTGAAATAGGGAAAAGATGCTCATTCTTTACTGACGTGTACAGGTATATGAACTTGAACAGAAATTAAACTTTAAGCCCATTCCCTCTTGTTCTATCTTCTGTGGTGATGGTAAACAGCTGTCTACCTTCTTTTACCAAACTTTCAGGTATTTGAAAAACACTATCATGCCCCCCCCAACCCACTTATTTAGTCTAGAGAAAAGCTATTTTCAGTTCCTTCACTCTTTTCTTGTTACACCTTCATTCTAGTCCCATCATCTTTGTTTCTCTCCTCTGAATGCTCTTACACTTTTTAAAAGGTCTTCCTTGAAGAGTGGTGCTCAAAAATTAACAAAATTCTCCAAACGGGATCTCACCAGTGCCAGGTAACCATTATTTCTGTGTTTCGGAAACCATGTTTTACTTATGCAGCCCAACAATGTGATACAGTGAGCCTTTTTTGCAACACTATAACATTTTAAGAACCTTTTAATTTGGCCAAGCATTTGACAGCAGGGGAGAGGGGCTTTTTACAGGGTATATATAAATGCTTATACTTATATGCCGATACCCACTCCAAGCCTTCAGGACAGAGTGGGACACAAGTTTAAATATAGTTCAGAAAATGTGTTATGAAAAAGTCTTTATTTGTTATAAGAAAATACCCCTTTTTAAATGCCAAGTTTCACTTTATGTGCACAGAAGATTTCTTCAAGTGCAATAACTTTTGCATTAAATTAAAAACTACTGTATCAGATTTTTATAGTGTACTGAAAAAGAAACAGCCATATAGATATACATTTGCTGGCAAAACAAAGCAAATTTGCCTTCCTTTACCAAGAAAAAAAATCTAGAATAGAACAATATACTTACTTCATTGTTTGCTATTTCGCTTGGCGTTGGCCAATTGATTACATCACTGAAGTCACTAGCCTGTAAAGTAACAAAAATAGTTTATGTACTTGTCAGCCAGTTCTTCAGAACATGCAGATGACATTACAATGATGATGTGGCTCACTAAGAGCCCGAAAGTTTGATTCCTGCCCCAGTGCAATGCCCTGGGGATTGGATCATCAGTAGTGATATTTCCAGGTCTCAAGATGTGGGAAGGAGGCGGCTAAATGTGAGTGACATTGTGAGGGGAGCAGGTAATGGGTGGGAGTGAGGAAATACAAGTTAGGGCAAGGGGGTACGAGTGTGAGCAAGATTTTTTATTTTATTTTATTTATTCAAAACATATATCCCACCCCTCCTGCCCAAAGGCAACTCGGGGCAGCGAACAACATGCACACAAAAAATTCAAAAATGAAACATTTAAAAATATACAAATTTTAAACAAGTCATAAAAACACATCCTCCCTCCCAAACCCCCCCTCCCCCACCCTACACCACCACTCCCTCACCAAAGGCCTGGCGGAACAGCCAGGTCTTACACAAACGTCGAAACGACAGGAGGGTGGGGGCCAACCACGGTATTCTGCACCAGCTGTAGCCTCTGGACCAGCTTCTCGGGCAGCCCCACGTAGAGCACATTGCAGTAATCCAGCCTTGAGGTGATGAAGGCATAGA
>QEPC01014677.1:185242-208463 GCA_003113815.1 Sphenodon punctatus | reverse complement strand
GGATAGATAGATAGATGAAGACAGTTGTAGGAGTTACCTTAGTGACAGAGATAGCATTAGTGATTTAGTTTTAGTGTTTGTAGGAGTACGTCTGTGTACTGTGTAGATAATCCATTTACTTCATAGCATTTAAAATAGTTAATAGCGGTTAGATTTAGTGTAGACAGATATATATAATATTAGATTAAAAAAAATAAGAAAACCCCATACAAAAACCAAAAAACCAAATAAAGAACAAAAGAAAACCCAATAAAAAAACAAAAAAACATATAAACCCCCCCCCCAAAAAACCATAACACTTCCCAAACGGACGAACCGAACAGCCGAACCGAACGGCCTAACCGAACAGCCTGTTCGGACGAACGAACCGAACATCCGAACCCGAACGAACAGAACAAATCCGAACCGAACGGCCGAACCCGAACCGCGATCTGTTCACCCATCCCTATTTATCATTTTTGTTGCACTTCTCTGTACCTTTTCTATTTCTACTGTATCTGTTGAGATGGGGCAACTAGAACTGCACGTAGTACTAAAGGTACGGTTGCACCATAGATTATATAGAGGCATTATGATATTTTCAGTTTTATTCTCTTTCCCTTATGAATAATTCCTGACATTCTGTTTGCTTTTTTGACCGCTGCCACACATTGGGTGATTTTAGACGTGATGTGGTGAGATTCACCACAGTGAATCCCACCCCGGTGTCAATTGCTTCACCGCGGGCCGTGGTGAGCGGCACGGCCCCAACAGACGTGACGGGCGGCACCACCACCCGGGGCCAACCGGAGAGACCACGGGCCAGGGGAACCCAACAGAAGTGACGCGATGGCGAGATCCGCAGTGGGAGCCCCACAATACAACGGGGTCATGCAAACGCAAACATGGCTGCCGGAGGGCAAACGAAGCCACAGAAGGTGGTGCGCTCCGCTCAGTGAAGGGAAACGGAGGGAGGGGCTGGAGGGTGAAGCAGCACAAGGCGCGCTTCCAAATAGCAGCCGCACGGAAGGCATGCACACTTCAAAATCAGAAGCGCACACACTCACACGAGGCAGCACAACCACAATACAAAGGGGAGCGGAGCAAGGGGGCCGAGGGAGGCACACATCAGAAGCAGATAGGTAAACCCCCCGACCGCCAGGGTGCACGGGGGTGGGGCCACAGGCCGGCACGGACAGACCAGCAGCTTTCACCTCGTGGTTGATTTGGCCAGACAGACTGAGGCTGCTGCTTGTATACCATGCACGTTCCTGTACAGCAGCATCTCTACTTGCTCTAGCCAATCTGGTGTCAGAGGTGGGCTTGTGACTCTTGAGGCTGGTGGGCTTAGGGGACTTCAACATGCATGCGGATACCAGTGTTAAGAGGGCAGAGCAAGAGTTCATAGTCGCCATGGCAACTGTGGGCCTGTCTCAGGTGATATGTGGCCCAATTCATGAGGGGTGGACATACTCTGGATTTGGTACTTTGCACCGGCCTCAAGACAGGTGGTCTGTTAATGGGTGATGTGTTAACTGTACGGTACCCTTATCACAGACAGACCATTATCTCCTATAGACCAGTCTCCCAGCGTACATCTGCCCCCGGCAGGGTGTGGAACCTGTTTTGTTTGGTTTGCCCATGGAGACGTATGGAACCTGAGCGCTTCTGAAATGCTCTGGGGGATATACCTTCCAACCTCGACGGCTGATTGCTCAATGTCCTCATTGCTCTTTGAATGCCTATGCTGTGGTTATGCGGGAAGCAAAGAAGAGATTTTTCACTACCATCATATCATCCACAAAGTCTCATCCAGCTGAGCTTTTTCAGGTGATGAAGGGGCTGGTCAGTACGGCCTCTCTCCGCCTGAAACTAGAATCTTCCAGTGCTCGCTGTGATTTGTTTTATTGACTGTTCTGGGGATATAACAACTTGTATCCACCACGATTTCAATGCTGTGCTTGATGCAGTAGGTGTACCTGAGTTTATGGATGCTCCATCTTGTTCAGTTTTGTGGAATCGGTTTCAGCAGGTATTGTCTGCTGATGCGGTGGAGGTGCTGGGGGCTGTGAAGGCCACAACTTGTGAACTTGATCCATGTCCATCCTGGCTAGTCAAGGCTAGCCTGGAGACATTGGTGCTGTTGCTGATGGAGATTGTCAACGTCTCCCTTGGGGAGGGCAAGGTTATGGGTGCCTTAAGGAGGCTGTGGTGCAACCTTTGCTCAAGAAGCTATCACTTGACATTGGCTCTCTTGCCAGTTATCAGCCAGTCTCTAACCTAATCTTTTTAGGGAAGGTTATTGAATGGGTGGTGGCCAGCAGTTCCATGTCGGTTTCTTTGATCCCTTGAAGTCTGGCTTTTGTCTGGGTTATGGCACTAACACTGCGCTTGAGGCCTTGGTCGAACATCTGCACTATGAGATAGACCGAGGTAAGTCTACTCTTCTGATTTTATTAGATCTATCATGGCTTTTGACACAATTGACCATGAGACACTGGTGAGCAACCTGTGGGACTGTGCCAGGGTGGGCGGAATTGTTCTTGAATGGTTCCACTCTTTCCTTGCTGGAAGAACTCAGCGTGTGATACTAGGGGACATTTTGTCATCCCAGGATCTTGTGTGTGGAGTTCTGCAGGGATCTATTCTGTCCCCATTCCTATTCAACATGTACATGCAGCCTTTGTGTGAAATCGTAAGAGGATTTGAAGTTTGGTGTCATCAATATGGTGATGACACCCAGCTTTACCTCGTTTTTATCTGACTCAGGCCCTGAAATCTCTGTGTTTACCTGGTGTCTGGCTGCGGTGAGGGCAAACTGTCTAAAGCTGAATCCTGATAAGATAGAGATGATGTTAGTGGGAAAGGGTGAGAGGATGGAGGTCCCCCATCATTGATGGGGTGCATCCCTCCTTTCTCCGTCCGGTTTTAAGTCTGGGTGTAATCCTTGACTGACAGCTCTGCCTGGATGCCCAGCTGGTGGCTGTGACGAGGAGTGCATTTTGTAAATTACATCTGGTTCACCATCCTTATATCTCAGGCTCTGATCTTTTCACCATCATCACTACATTCATCACCTCAAGATTGGACTACTGCAACGCATTCTACGTGGTGCTAGCCCTGGCACCAACACGGAGACTTCAGCTGGTGCAGAAAACAGCAGCTTGGCTCCTGATGGGGACAAGCTGCCATGAACACATAATACTAGTGCTCCGCTCTCTGCACTGGCTGTCTATAGCTTTCTGCGCCCGATTCATAGTGTTGGGTATTACCTTTAAAGCCCTATACAGCCTGGGCCCCGGTTACCTGCGGGAGCGCCTCATGCACTGAATCAACCCCTGCAGTCGACCAGGAGCTCCTTCTTAGAGATCCCCCGTGTGGCAACATTTGAGAGGGCATTCTCAGTGGCTGCGCCAATGTTGGGGAATTCTCTCCCAGCATTTGCCTCTACTGACCTCCCCTCCATCCTCAGACAATGTAAAAGCTGGCTGTTTCACCAGGTGTTCGATGAGGGATAGTGGGTGGGTTGGGTTTTTTTTGGGGGGGGGGGCTTTCTGTTTTTTTTGGGGGGGGGGGGTATTTATTCAGGCTTCATTAGTCTTTGAAGATTTTATATTTTATATTTAATGCATTTAAAATTTTTGTATTTATGTTTTTATCGTTTGTTGTTCACTGCCCCAAGCTGCCACTGGCAGGAGGGGGTGAGTTATACATTTTGAAAATGAATAAATAAGATAACCCAAATAGTGTATATATGCCTCACGGCAGGGTTTCCACAGATGAGGAATGAGAAGGGCTGCATCAAACAGAAGGAAAAATATTTGCTGAGTATTTCTAAGATCTGAGGAGCAGCCCTAAGTTTTTGGGCTGCACCTTGGAACCACGGAGAATACTTGGCAAATTTTCAAGTGGTTCGGGGTGGGTGGGTGGGTAGGGGGAGTGGGCGGCCTGGGGGTGGGGGACAGAGCTGATTACTTAGCTTCTAGAGGGGCCCTCTGCTAATGTGTGGGGTGCCTCTTCCCAGGTTAGCTTTGAAAAGGAAAAAAAAAATAATACAACTGAGCATGCTCAGCCCTTTTCGAAGGTGGCGCTGGTGTGCTGCTACCAGCACCATCTCTGAAAAGGGTCGAGCATGCTTAGAACAGGCCAATCAGGTCCATTCTGAGCATGCCCAGACCCCCCCCCCCCCCCCCCCCCCCCCCTTCTACTGAAACTGCTCTCGCTCCCCCCCCCAACCCCCCCCGCCAATCTAACCCAGGACGACGCACACCACACATCGGTGCAGAACGCTTCCAGAAGGTAAGTAACCCTCTCTGCCCTCCCAATAGGCCCCCCTGCTTCCCCTAAGCACCCCGACCCCTGCACCCCCTTCAGCCAACACTAGGCCTCTGTTCCCCCTCGTTCCCTGGCCCCTGCTGGCCTATTTTGTCTCCGGCCAGTGGGGGCCAGGGAAGGGGGAGCAGGTGCCTAGCACTGGCTTCCAACACCCACTTCCCTGCCCTTGGATGCGGTTTTCAGAGTTCTGAATTTTTGAGAGCCCTCCTTGGAAACTTGGAATTCAGAAAAATAGAGTCAAGTGCATCGGTCCTTAGTGTTCTCTGGAAAATAAACCAAGGACTGAGTTGCAGTACTAGTAATAAGAAAGGGCAATTGGGTATCTTATCTTGTGAACTGCCCTTCTGGTGGGATGTGCAGGATGGGCGCTCTCACTGTGGGGATGATCCCTGCCAGGGTCAGTAGGAGGCAGACTTCGCAGAAGATCCAACTGGCCATGTGCAGAGGGGGTCCCATCCCTCCCATGTGCCAGTTGATTTCAAAGCTGTAACTATACTGAAACTATAAGAACTATAAACAAAGGATTGGATCACCAAAAGGGAAAACAAGTTCCAGAGGTTCAGTGTCAAGGGTAACCCTAACTAGAGAGCGAAACTCATAGGGTTTCTGAATCATGGACTGATCCAAATCAATCTCCCCACAAATCAGTAATTTGGATGTCATTCAGTAAGTTTCTCCACAAAGGGAGGGCCAAGCTCCCGTCCTGCACATCCCACCAGAAGGGCAATTGACAAGGTAAGATAGTCAATTGCCCTTTCTTCTGGGATGCGCAGGACAGGAGCTCTCACTCTGGAGATTTTCCAGAGCACTACATATAACTGGGGGGATATAGTCAGGATTAAAAAACTGTGAATTTAATCAAGAACCCCCTGCAGAACTGTATGCCCAATAGCTGCATCCGCAGAGTCCAGTACATCAATTTTATAGTGCCGCATGAAGGAGTGTAGGCTGGCCCAAGTGGCTGCTCTACAAATTTCCAAGTAAGAAGCCCTAGCTTTAAAGGCCCAGGAAGTGGCCGCCTCTTGAGTAAAGTGTGGCACAATGGCTTGCACGGGTATTAAATTTGAGGCTTTATAGGCCTCAGAAATGCATGCTGTGATCCATTTGCCTATAGAAGTTCTGGAGGCTTTAGGGCCTCGTCACCTAATACTAAAATGTATTAGATGTGCAGAAGATTTTATATAAGGTCCCAATCTGGAGAGAGAATTTTTTTGTCTCCTACACACATCCAGCAACTGCCAGGTCTTCTCCAGAGGGTGAACTGGCTTAGGACAGAAAGATGGGAGGATTACATCTTCCCATCCATGAAATAGGGAGTTGACCTTAGGTAAGAAGATCAGGTCAAGCCTAAGAACTACTGTATCTTTTTTGAATATACACAAGGAGGGGTGCATAGAGAGCCCCCAATTCAGATACCCTTCTTGCTGAAGTAATGGCGATTAGAAAGGTGACCTTAATGGTTAAAAAGAAGAGGGAGACCTCCTGAAAGGGTTCAAAAGGAGGGCTTCTTAATGTTTTGAGAACCAAATTTAACCTCCAAGTGGGAAAATGGTGAACGACAGGAGGGGATAGCGTTCTGGCTGCCCTAACGAACAGTTTAATACAAGGGTGAGTGGAAATCCCCTTACGAATCAGAAACTGGTTAAAAGATAGAAAGCAAAGGGTTGGACTAAATGGTCAGTTTTCACAATGGAGAGATGTAAAAAGTGGTGTGCCTCAGGATCTGTATTGGGACCGGTGTGGTTTAATGTATCATTGATGATTTGGAAAAGGGTATTAAGAGGGAGGTGATCAAATTTGCAGATGACACCCAGTTATTCAAGGTAGTTAAAACACGAATAGACTGTGAGGAACTGCAACGGGATCTTACGACACTGGGTGCCTGGGCATCTAAATGGCAAATGAGATTTAAAGTAGACAAGTGCAAAGTGATGCATGTAGGGAAAAATAATCCAAGCTATGCGTACACAATGCTGGGTACTAGGAGTTACCATTCAGGAAGAGGATCTGGGGTTGGATGTGGACAATACAATGAAATCCACAGCACAGTCAAAAAGGCAAAAAGAAAGTTAGGAATTTTTCAGAAGGGGATAGAGAATAAAACTGAGATCATCATGCCTCTATCCAAATCAATGGTATGAACGCACCTCAAATATTCTGTGCAGTTCTGGTCGCCCCATCTCAAAAAAGACATAGCTGAACTAGAAAAGGTACACAGAAGGGCAACAAAAATGATCAAGGGCATGGAAGGGCTCCCGTACGAGGAGAGGCTTGGTAGGTTGGGGCTCTTCAGTTTGGAGAAGAGACAACAGAGGAGATATGATAGAGGTCTATAAAATCATGAGTGGTGCAGAACTAACAAACAAGGAGCAGTTATTTACCCTCTCAGCTAGTACTAGGACTAGGGAACACTCCATGAAACTCATGGGTGGCAACTTTAAAACAAATAAAATATTTTTTCATTCAGCGTATAATTTGGTTGTGGAATCTACTACCAGAGGATGTGGTAAGGGCCAGTACTAAAGCTGAGTTTAAAATTGGTTTGGACAAGTTTCTAAAAGACAGGTCCATTAGCAGCTATTAGCCAGACAGGATCAAGGAACATGACAGGAGCTGGGGGAAAACAACAGGGAATGGATCCCGCACCTGTTGGGTGCTTCTCCCAAGCCACCGTTTTTGGCCACTGTCAGAGACAGGATGCTGGGCTAGATGGACCATTGGTCTGACCCAGTATGGCACTTATGTTCTTATGACAGCAATGGTACTATTTAAGGCTGCCACCTGCCTAATGAGGGTATTAGCTCCAAGGCCCTTGTCTAGAGCCTCCTGAAACAACTGAAGGACATTGACAATCTTAGGTTTTTGTGGATTAAGTTGTCTGTCCATGCACCAGGAGGCGAACACTCTCCATGTACATTGGTAGATTTGCTTTGTTGATTGGAGTTTTGACGCCAGTAATGTCTGTGATCAGAATATTCAAAAGCCTTTAAGGCTGCGCTCTCAAGAGCCAGACCATCAGAAGGAGAAAGCTCAGTTTGGAGACGGGTGTTTGCCTTTCCCACCTTTAGAGGAGTGGGGAAGGGGCCGCTTGTGAGAGTGCCTCCTGTCTCGTTCCTGGATCTTATCCAAGGATGGCACAATTTTATTGAGGGCCTCTATCTGAAGCAATTCTATTTGTGATAACCTGGGGGGCCTTACTGTGTCCTGAGCTCTGTCTTGTGCTGGTGCCCGGGAATCCTCCATTGTGGAGCATCTGTGTCTGGGCACCATTACAGCTGATGGAAGCAGCCTGTTTCACAGAAATAACCTGCGTTCGCCCACGGCACGGGGAAACAGGACCATGTGCAAAAGTAGTCTGCCAAAGGAAGGCTGCCTGCGTAGTGGGAAAAAATTGCTGCAGCCAGCCGCGAGAGGAGGGAAGAAAGGCTCCTGCACAAACGGCCAACAATTTTAAGGCCTGCTCCGCTCCCGACGGCTGAAGCGGACCAGACTTTAGAAGGCCGACCGCCAGGGGAGGGATGGCCGAACAGATGGCAGTTTTGCTTTTTAATGGCCTATTCCGCTCCGGGTGGCTTGAGTTGGCCCAGGCTTCAGAAGCACTAGGCGGAGGGCCTAGGCGGTGCCGGGTCTATGTCGCGCGGGGAGCGCTGTGAGTGACTCCCCCGCACTCAACCTTCTCAGAGCTTTGCGCCTTGCAGGACGGGCCTCGGGGGAGCTAAGGCTTCTGAGTAAAAAAGATTCTCCTCTTTAGTAATTTTTTTTTTTTTTTAAACTGAGAAGCAGCTGTCTGAAGGTGACCGAGTTCTAATTTGAAGGTGTTCCTGTCACCAAAAAAAGATTGCAGCGCACACCCTATCTACCTCCTAACTAAGCAGAGGCAGAAATCCAACTGGCAAAATGGGCGGGATGGACCCCGTGTGCATGGCCAGTTGAATCTTCTGCGAAGTCTGCCTCCTACTGGCCCTGGCGGGGATCATCCCCAGACTGAGAGCTCCCATCCTGCACATCTCAGGAGAAAAGGTAGAAACATCAATGGGATAAGATTTTCTAAGCAGTTTGTGGCAATTGTAGACTCATCTTCACCAAGAACTATAAACAAAATAAGTATGAGATTATAATTTCTAATTTAGATTTCTAACATTTCAGTACGCTGGATTAACTCTCTCTCTCTTACACACACACACACACTTTACTGAACAATTTTTTCACAATTTCAAAACAAAGTGATTCTACTCAGTTAAATATTTTGACCAACTCAAAGAGCAATAATGGTTTAGGTTTGCAGCCTTGAATATAGCTACATTAAACTTTATTAGATATTGCTTCAGCCCACTTTGTTTCCAGTGCCAAACAATTATATATAACGTCTTTATTTATTACCTAGTAGTTGAGGCATTCTGAAGTGGAATTACTATTTTCTGAAAATTTACAATACCACATACCATAGCAGCAGACAAGATCTTTGTTATGAAACACACCTCTCTCATTTGGAACCTTTTATTGAAAAATAAAACACAATTAAGAAAACAATGACAGAAGTTGAGGAAGTTGAAATATACAGGTCAGTTTCTAAGTTTTAGAGTAGGAGGGACTTTTCCCTTCATGTCACCGTTATAGTAAAAGTTATTTTGAGTTGCATTAGGACACTATTAGTATTTAAAGATAGCAAATGGGAAAATAGCAACTGGGAAACTGGCTTCTAGTTACAGGGCCAAACATAATTAAATATGGTCCACATAACAATTTTTGCATACCATGTAAACAGCCAGCTTACCTCAGCCAGCTGTCATAGACAAAGAAATGGCATGCAAATGCCTTTATAAAAAGGACAGGATCATCACCTTAAATACTTTTTGTGCAGTCACTCTGCTTTTGACTTGGAAACATCCTGGAGAGTTACAGAAAGGAATATTGCAGCATGTCACTTACAAACAGTCCTGCCTCCATAAACAGTAGTTACAGTTCAAGAAGCTTGTTTACACTGGTATACAAGCGTTGCAAATAAAATCTTTTTAGTGTATCCACCATAAAAAAAAGGCATTGGGTGGATAATTTTCATCAGGTCTGCAATTCCCAGTACTGTGCTCTCTAAAAATTATTTGGCAGGTTGTGGTTTGTAATCTATGGACCCATTAGTTTCTTAAATCATCCTTCAACAATTGTGGTCTTTATTCTCTTCCAAGCATTCAAACCTTTCCAGACCACAGATTTTTGTCTACTGTTAAGCACACAAGGAACAGGACGTGAGAATGTGCAGAAACCAACAAATATTATTTGATTGGGTTAAAATGAGTTAGTTTTTAGATGGACACATGCTCTGCCCAACACCTAGGTGGCCTGTCTGTGTAAAGGTGGGTGGCCCCTGGGGTGAGGCAGAACAGGAGCAGAGCAGGTGCTGCCTGCTCTGGGTCCAGCTCCGCCTGCAGTGCTCTGGAACATCCCGGAGCACCACGAGTAGAGCAATCCACTTGAACCCAGAGCATGAGCCAGGGGCGGAGCAGTGGTCCGTCTAAAGGGTGGATGGCTGCTGCAGTTCTGCTCTCAGCTGTGGATTGCCCCAGCAGCCACCATAGAGCTGCAAGAGGCAGGCTAGAGCGGCTGCTGATCCGCCCACAGCTCTATAAGAACGTAAGTAGTGCCATACTGAGTCGGACCAATAGTTCATAAAGCCCAGCATCCTGTCTTCCAACAGTGGCCAATCTCGATCACATGGGAGAAGAACCAACAGTGACAATGGGCAATCCATTTCCCATTGTTCACTCCCAGCTCCCAACAGTAAAAAGTTCATCCCGTAAGCTACTTGGTTAATAGCCATGAACGGACCTCCTCTTTAAGAACTTATCCAGTCCTTTTTAAAACCCAGCTTTACTACTGACCCTGACAACATCCTTTGGCAACCAATTCCATAGGTTAATTATGCGTTGAGTGAAAGAGTACTTCCTTTTATTTGTTTTAAATCTGCCAGCAGCTAGCGTCTCCTGGTTTTAGTACTATTTGAGAGGCTAAATAACAGTTCCCTATCTACTCATTCCACACCACTCAAGATTTTATAAACCTCTATCATGCCCCCTCTGTCTTCTCTAAACTGAAGAGACCCAGCTTGTCAAGCCTCTCTTTGTACAGAAGCCGTTCCATACCCTTTATCATTCTCGTTGCCCTTCTCTGCACCTTTTCTAGTTCAGCTATGTCTTTTTTGAGATGGGACAACCAGAACTGCACACAATATTCCAGGTGCGGTCGCACCATCAATTTGTATAGGCATTATGCCACCCTCACATTCTACACTCTATGGTGCAGGGGAGGACGATGTGCATGGGTGGATGGTGGGTCACGGCGGAGGCTGATTCTGTGTAAACCTGCTGTGGCCAGGGCAGACCCAGGGTGGCCACCCTCGCGTCCATCTAAAACACCAAAACAGTTAGCTGCGAATTCCAAAGTGTTTTGTTGTAAGATATCTATAATTGACAAAGGAATCAGTAAGTAATACTTTAATATATGATTTTTAGACTGATACATAAAATAATTTTTGAAAGTAAATATCTGAACGTATTTAAGCTTTCAAGCTTTAGTTTCTTTCAATCATAAATGTTTTACTCATTAGAAGAACCTCCCCATATTCTGAATTTTCAAGTACTAATATTGTAGGAATTATGGAATTCTACTTAAGATTGTTTTCTTCAGAGTGGAATCTTGGGCCCTTCTCATTCTTTTTCTTCCCCTCAATAAAATCAATTGAGTTTGCTTTTAATTTTAATAAGGCCAGAATTTCACTGCTGGCATTAATTCTTAAAAGAAAGACATTCTGGTGGAAATCTTTTCAATTTCTGGTTATTTAAAGCAAGTTGATACGTTTTTGGTTGACTTTCCTGAACTTGAAATACAAATTACAGACAAAGGTTTCAGTTGTCTTCATTTTGCAAATTACGTTTTTGAAGGGTTTGTACATAAACTGCAAACTTTTGTGCTGTATGCTGCAGCTGTATTTCAAACAAGGCAAGTTCTCTAATTAAAAAAGGTACATATCCAAGTCTATATCTTCAATAGAACACTTTACAAATTGTAAATTCAGATTTTTTCCCCCACTGTAGTCATCTGCTATATCAAGGCATTTGGACCAAAACATCTAATTTCTTATAAAAGTTTCCTTTCCCTTGCGCCTTTGCTATTTTTGACAAATTGTTACAAAAAGCATTTAATAAATAGCTATTAATTTGGAAATGGGCTAAATGACGATTTCTATTAATGCATGTGGAAAAAAATAATTCTAAGCCATCTATAATTGTGTTCAGAATCATAAAAAAAAGGATTCCTTTTTCTCAACCTCTGTCCAGTTTAGTTCATTGTTTTAAATTGACTGAAATTGCCAAATTTTAGTAACACTTAGTTTTCTGTGTAACAAAGTATCATAGAAGAAAGTATTTTGTATACACATGAATTATACTTTTAAAGTATCTAAAATACAGGCTTTAGTTAATTCTAGAGCAGAATATGATGTCTAAACAGTCAAATGATAGCTGGTGATAAAGCCCTTGTGCTATCCATTAAATGTCTGTTAAACTATTTTCAGTTAACAGTGTTATGTCAAATGCCAATGAGAACAGCACTACTTAAACTTGTGAATGGCTAAACGCTCAATAAATATTTAATTCACTATGTAAACTTTACATGTGCTTATTCAGACAGCAAAACCATTTTGTTACTTTTGTTTCAGTTTTACCAGACAGTGAACATTTTATGGTTCTTCTGGAATGAAGAGTGCATTCTTACCTCTCTCACTTACCCTTTAATTTTTTTTTTTAAATGTCGAATAGGGAAAGCTTGTGTATGTGTCAAGCAAATATTTCCTCCTTTCCTGTTACAAAGGTTTTTTGTTTTGCTTTTGGTTCTAAAAAGTTCTTTTTCCTATCACTATCTTCTTAATCCTGAATCTTTAAGTTATGACAAACAATGGGGGTTGGAGGGAGGGAGGGAAGAAAGAAAGAAGAGGGACACCATAACTATTCCTTGGTAATCCAAGCGGAGAAGTAGACTTACAGTAGACTTTTCTTTTTAACTAAAGTTCTTTAGTAAGATCACAGGTAACAAGAGGCACTATTGAGTAGGCAGGAAAAAGGTTAGGAGACCCGCCACACTAGACAGTTTCATTCACTGGGATGGGGTTTTAACTGTCGCAACACTATATTGGTCTCTCTTCAGCAGCGATGTATACTTTTCAGAATTAAACAAACATTTCATAAAGTGATAACACAGCAGAGCAAGAGGTACACTGAATGTCTCATGCATTAACATGTGCCAACATTTTCTTACAATTAGTGCAGATAATTTCAGTTCAACCAAAAACCAGTATTTATGCTGTGCCAATATTGATAGTTACTGAATATGGCATTTAATGTTGATGTCCCCATTCAACATGTGCTTAGCTGGTTTGCTTTCCAGAGCAAGCTAACGTAACATTCCAGTCACAGAAATGTCAAATCAGGACCAGACTGAGTAGAGCAACAGCTGCAGCTACTATACAGCATATTTCTGGAGAAAACGTTCAAATGCATCATAGATTGCTTGCCTAAGAGAGAAAAAAGTGAAAGTTATCAAATACTTCTATTCATGGTATACCAATCTTCATCTCAAGAATAATAATTCTCTAGAATACTTAGTAAATGTAAACCACTGTAGCCTAGTGGATAAGGAATTGGACTTCAATCTGGAAGACGAGTTCAAATCCCATCTTAGCCATGAACTCACTGGATAGCCTCAATTTCCCATCTGTAAAATGGGTATAGCAATGACCTGCCTCACAGGGTGAACTAGATAAGGACTGTAAAGAACTTTGAATACTGAAAGTACTATATAAATGATAAACAGAAACATAGTTATACTAGTTCAAATCTGAAGTACAAAGAGCCAGCTCACAGGTGGTGGTTTGGCTTGAGAACTCGAGTTTATAAATCCAATGGGGCCTAAGTCCGGTGGATCCTGCATGTGCATGCAGTTTCCACATGGTACAATGTGCCCGCAATGGAGGTCCGCACTGTTTGTGTGTGGCTGCGTGTGGGATCTGTGAGGCTTGGGATAAGCCCAAAGGTCTAGAAACAGGGGTCCATTTCAACAAGAGTGCCTTTTATATTGGCTATTCTTGAGTACCCAAGGATGTAGATATTTTTTGGGCCAGTTTAAGTCTATTTCCTCTGTCTCCCTCTCATCCTCCTTACCACTTTACAAGAGCATGTAAACAACATAACAAAACTTGGGCATATCCACCAATATAATTCTTTCAACAATAATGATTTAAGTAGAAGAGACAAAGTTCTCAAAGCTTACTGAAGATAAATTTCATTAAATCAGCCAGCAACGTAAGATAAGCCATACATCACGATTATTTTAAATGAGAAAAAAGGATTTACTACTTTGTCTCAAGAATTAAGCAAAGATGTTTCCTCACTGTGGGGCAAACAATATAAAGTTATGTCTTTTGCCTAGAATTGACAGGAAGAGGGCAGTTTTCCATTTCATCCCCTCTCCATGTCTGACAGTCTGTACTACAGTTTGAGTACAAAAAAAGTTTTCACTTATGGTGAGGGAAGAGGATTCTATTGGAGTTAAATGTACTGCTACACGGTCATGTTTGTTTTAGGCCCACCAGATGTGGGCCCGGTACCCCACACACACACACCCACACCCACACCCACAGGGTGGAGGCTGGGTCCGGAACAAAGCAGGCTCCCAGTCCAGGCCCAGCAGCTGCCCAGCTGGGTTTAAACAGGCAGAACTGGGCGGGAAAGTCTGTTTCTGGCCTCAGTTCCTCTGGTGTGTGTGTCTGTCATGGCGAGGGGTGGGGGGATGGGGGTGGGGTGACAGCGGCAGCATGGGGGTGTGGTCAGGTGGCCGCACATTGCTCCCTGCTCCCTCCCCCAGCTGGGAGAGGCCACAGGAACATTTGCTCCCACGGCCGGAGCTTACCCCCAACTGGTAGAAGCCCTCCCCTCCCTCGGGTGGGACAGACAACCAAGTGGACGTCTGTTAACACTCAGTGTTTGCATGAGAACCGACCCTATATTACTGTTCAGGCAACACTTAAATCCACTTTTTCCACAAGCTGCATATAAAGGGAGAAAGCACATCGGGAAGGCACATCCTTGTGTCCACCAAGGAAAGGTACTGCAGTTTTATGATATATTAACAAGACCTCTAACTGCAAATAGAACGTAAATTTGCATATTTCTCTCAAAAATGTAGTACTAGAAAATGATGACAAACACAGACTTGTTTTATTACTCTTCATGTCTCACCTGAACAGTCCTTGTTTGAAGAGATAGGCACTAATGTGACCCCCATCCAAATATCTGATTTCACATCCTGGCCAGATTTCTTGAAGGCTGAGCACTCCAGTTCTTGGAATATATGCATCTTCCTTAGCTTGAACAACTATGATTAGACTTGGATCAACTGGAACTGAGTACAAAAAAATCATCTGAACACCACACAATACTTGAGCTATCCAAAGATCCCACTAGATTAGAGAAACTTCTCATTGTTAATATTACTGATAATCATTTACAAGGGGATTTAAAACTAACTACATTTTCTAGTATATGGCAGCTAGAATTACTACAGTAGTATTCAACCAAAACCGTAACCAAATTAGCATTGTGGCTAGGAGAGAGTAAAAGGTTCAGCAGACCACCTAGGCCCTTTTTACATGGGTCTCTCCTATTCACAAACACGCAGAAATCCGTGCGTGGGGATGAGTGGGGATTCGTGTGCGGCGGTGTGCACGCCCCGGCGCGCCCACGCACCCCCCACCCAGCTGCGCTGTATAAAAATGGCCCTACTCTCTGAAAAATGATGGAATCTCAAAAAGAAAAAGTATTTCTTCCCCCTGACAAATGTCACTAGGATATGATTAATCTTTCAGCTTTAATACATAGAGATTTTAAAAATAAAAGTCTTCCACGACTCAACTATAATAAAGCTACATTCTCTGTCCTAAAGTATTTCCTAGATATACTGTACAAGACCTATATAAGCAAGACAAGAGGATTTAGAAGATAAACAGCATTAAAGAGAACAGACAAGGAAAGAGTTATCCCTGGCTTCATACTAAAATCAGTCCTTACCTGAGAAATTAGCTACATGAGTACATTCATCCATAACTCCTTTCATGAACATAAACGATTCTCTCTGTAAAACATCACTTTTCCTTTTACGACTTATCAGATGTTTCTGTTGGTCAGTAAAGTTCTTATTACTACTGCTGCTAGTTGAAAAGGTTTGATTTATTCTTTGCATTTTGGGTGCATCCTGCATTAAGAGTCCTTCTGCCAAGGCACTTTGAGTAGTTTTGCTAGTACTTGGGCAGTGGCTGCCTTCTGTTGGCAGAGCTTTCCTTCTGGTATCCAGGTTCAGCATTCCAGAAGACAGAACTAGGTTGCTCAAGTTGTCCACGCTGTTGGGAGAGTTTTTAACAAGGTCTTGTCCCATCTTGAATGAATCTGTCTAAATAAATAAACAAACAAACAAACAAAACATACCACAACAAGCCTTTTAAATTAAGGAACTCTTGCATGTTTTTAATTAAAATAAGTAGTCATTAGTGAACTTGATGCTTATGAAAGCAAAAAAGAATGAGTTGTTCTAGAGCACCAATTAAGTTCTGCAAAGCAATAGCAAAGATTTACCACACAGCTCTATTAACAAGCTTCTAGCATGAGCCGCCTATTAATATTCTAATCCTTAGCTCATTTTGACCAGAGAATAAGCAAACTGGTAATTACCCAAGAATGATCACCACATTCATGATATGGATACCTGACCATTAAGAAACAGATAAAAACTCAATGGACCTGTCACGTGCAGCGTACCTTTGGTTACTATAGCTCAAAAGGTAATGGCTAATGGCTCTCTTATGTTAACATAATATACTAATTTTGATAACTTATGTTTTAATGCTTAATTTGCAGCAAATGTAAAACTTGTTATTCCAAGGGTTTCTTTTTATAGGAGATTCTAGTCACCACGGTATGCAGTTGATGGGTTTCCATATAGAGACTTCATATAATCAAAATCTAGCCAAAAAAATGAAGTACACGTACTCCACAATATTCAAGCATTTGAATGATTTCTTCTTCGTATACTGTTTGCGTATAGTACTGTTTCTCCAGCTCTCTCCAGTTTACTGCCTTGCTCAATACACCCTGAAAGTTAAAGCATACATTATTTTTGTGACAAACAGAAATCCAAGGATCATGATAGAAGGCCTAGACTGTAGAAGTAAAAGCTCTTTAAAATAACTAAATCCTATTTTAACTAAAAAAAAGGTTACTTCTTTGTAACTGTGTTCAAGAATGTCAGTTCACACCTTTGGGGATGCCCAAGTTGCTGTTGAGAACTCTTCAGAGGAGGTGGTCCCTGTCTGTCTCTCCCCATCCCACAAGACACTGCTGAGCTTGCAAATTAACAGAGAAGCTGGGGCCCCGCACTGATAACTTCAGTTTCTTACAGCCCATTTCCAGAAAAGAAAGAAAGGAGGAAGAAGGGAAGGAGGGCTAGAGATGGAACTGATGGAGTTCATCTTGAGGAACACAGTTACAAGTAAATTTCTTCTCTTTTCTTTGAGCGGCTCTGTCAGTTCCCAACTTGAGAGAATAAAAAGCAGTGAACTACCTCAGAAAGTGGGCAAGGAGTCTCCTTATTAAGGAATGGCTGTAACACTGTTCACCTCAGAGTGTTCAACTTAGCTGCACTATCTAAAGCATAATGCCTAGAGAAAGTATGGACAGAGGCACAAGTAGCCACTTTACAAATGTCTATCAGAAGGATTTTCTTTTATTTTTATTTCTTTCGATTTCCTGGCTGCCCCCTCCTGCTACAGCAGCTTGGGACAGCTCACAACATATTAAAACATATACAAATATAATATAAACATAAATAGCACATCAATAAAAAACAAATGCAAGCAACAATATAAAACCAGTAACAAAACATAGCCCAGGCGGCTCCCCCCTGCCAACCCTACACCAGTCACCTGTCTCCTTCCGCCAAAAGCCCGGTGGAACAGCCAAGTCTTGCATGGTCTTTGGAAAGGACTGGAGCCAGGTAGATGTCCGTTGGGAAGAAGTTCCACAGCCGTGGTGCGGACACCGAGAATACCCCTCTCATCGTCGTCACCCGGGATACCCAGGGGACTCTGAGGAAGGCGCCCCCAGGCAGCTGCAGGGGCCAATCCAGGACCTGGTGGGTGAGGCAATCCTGTAGATAAGTGGGGCCCAGGCTGTTTAGGGCTTTATAGGTCAGAACCAACACCTTGAATCAGACGCGGAAGACTGTAGGCAGCCAGTGTAAAGAAAAAAGCACTGGTGTAATGTGCTCATGGTGACCCATCCCCGTAAGGAGACAGACTGTCACGTTCTGCACCAGCTGAGGTCTCTGGACCATCACCAACGGTAGCCCCACATAGAGCGCATTGCAGCAATCCAGTCTTGAGGTGATGATGGTGGCTAGATCCACGTCTAAAGACATACAGCCGAAGCTGTCGCACCAGGATGTGGGGAAACATGATAGTTTTCATGTATTTTAAAAGATAGTGAAATGAAAGTTACTCACCAGTAACTGAGTCCTTTGAGAGAGCTCTGTGTATTCTCACTTACAGGGAACCCTTGCTATGCAGCCAGAAAGCTCCGTGATGTCAGCAGTATATATGTAACAGTCTGGAAGAATCTCTCCCCTACACGGGCATTTAGTCTCATGAGAGGAGAGTAAATATAGGGAAAAGCAGAGCCTCTCCCGCCTTAGTATCTTCCAACAGGACTCTTAACTCTATAATAGTTTCTGAACAGAGAGGAAGGATGGACAGGTAGTGAAAATACCTGGAGCTCTCTCAAAAGTTACTGGTAAGTAACTTTCATATTGTCTCCAAGGAGCTCTGCAATTCTCAATTATGGGTGAGAGTTAAGCAGTCCCTCAAAGCAGGAGGAGGAAAGAAAAGCAAAAAGTTTATGAAAACAGTGCAGAAAGTACTCCCCTCCCAAGTGTCAAATTGGACCATGCAGTCAGGTCTAGCGAGTAATGCTTGGAGAAAGTACGTAGAGAGGACTAAGTTGTAAATATCCAAGATAGGTATAGGTCTGAAATTAGGTTACCATAAGCTTGACTAGAACGAGCCTTCAGCCCTTGAGGGAGGGAGTGTTGCAATTTAATTGTATGTAATATACTATGAGAATTAATATACTGGAACCAATGACCATATTTGAAAATGCATGTAACTATTGTACCAAAGCTCTGAATTATCTGTACTGATCCAGTAGGCAGGATCTCTAGAAATAGCCAGGTAGGCTATGTGTGGGAAATAATCTCACATGACTTTCACAAACTCCCAACCACATCATCATGTCTTGCAAGACCAGTGATTTACATCATATTGCTGACCAACCGCACCCAGCCTGGAACAAAGCACTGACAAAGACTAAAACAAAGGGGCTTGATGAGAGGGTGCTTGAACACCCCTGAAGAATATCTCCTTCACGCCTGGAGGGGAAGGAGGAGATGTTTCTGCTCAGGGAGTTGCCAACTGACAAGCAGAAGCCATTCAAGCGGCCATCACCCTTTTTGCACCAGCACAGATGATAAAGGCATATCTACTCCCTGCCTGAAGGGAGGGAAAAAGATGTCCTGTTATCAAGTGCCCACCCTGACTAACAAACAAACTGGGAATGTGACCATTAGCACCCAGGCTCCAGATGGATGGGAAAGGGAGATGACAGCCAGACTCTGTAAGATGAATACCAGCAAGCACATTGCACAATCAAGCACCCTGGAATATGCATACTGAAGAACATCTTCTCCCCAAAACACTATAAAAGACTGAAGCAGAGACCAGAACGTTGTCTCAGCGCTTGGCATCTAACTTGGTGTTCGTGGGCTGTTGACCCTTTCCGGGACCCCTCCATAGGGGGTCCTACAACCCTATCTCCTGCTCCTGACAGATGACATCCACCGTTTTGAGCTTTCAAGACATGTAAGACTGACTTTGGGTGTGGGATATTGTATAGCTAGGCAACTGCTGCTGGATCATTACAGACTGGGTTTTATAAATGTGTGAACAACTAAATAAATTTATAACTATGATTTAAGATCCCTTCTATGTGAATGTCTCATATGTGCAAACCAGGGTGTGTGGGTCCCCCGATCCAAAGAGAGCTCATTCCCTAAATCCTAACAGGAGGGTGTGTGTGTGCGTGCGTGCGTGCGTGCGCGCTTTGCAACTGTGTATCATGTAACAAGTACAGATACACTGTAGAATCCACTTGGATAATCTCCAAGACGAGACCTCTAACCCTACGTGCTTGCCTCCATAGCAAATCAACAAGGAGTGTCTTGGCCTTACAAGGGTCGTATCTTTTTAACTGGAACACACCAAGCGTATGGAGAACTGTCTCTGCTGAGGATGTGTGTGGTCTTGGGACGAACACAGGAAGCAAAATAGCTTGGTTCAACTGTAAAGGAGACAACTTTGAGAAGAGAAGGATCAGCCTGGAGAACCACTTTGTCCTTATGAAACATGATGTACGGCGGAGAGGCCTACAAGGCCACTAGTTCACTCACTCTTCTTGCAGAGGTAAAAGCTACTAAAGTCAGTTTTCATGGAAAGGTATTCCAGAGAACAAGTAGCCATAGGCTCAGATGAGGAACTCATAAGAGCTGCAAGGACCAAATTCACATTCCACTGAGGCATGGTAGGAGCAACTAGAAGAAAGCTGCTAATGAGGCCTTTCCAGAATGATCGTACAGTAGGATGCAAGAGACCAGCTTTCCTTGCAGTGGCTCCAATGAAGCGAATATAGCCACCAACTGTACCTTCAAAGAAAAAAGACAACTCCAAGTCTTTGAGGTGCAGCATGTAAGAAAGGATTACATTAAGTGATAAAGCAGATAAATCATGACTGTTTTCTTCACAACACACAGTTGCACTTTGCAGAATAAGACTTTCTAGTGGAAACTTTTTGTGCATCATCCATGATGATGCATACAGCTAGCGAGAACTCAGAATCTAGCTGTGGATTAGTCAGGCAAAAAAGTGTAAAGACTCGATGTGGTGATGGAGGACTTGTCCTTCAGGGCATGAAAGCAGGTGTCTCTGAATGGTAGAGGTTTATGATGAAATGCCATGTTGTGGAGGATAAGAAACCACGGCTGGCGAAGCCAGGCTCGGACTATGAAAATGAGGGATGAGTTGCCCTGTCTCACCTTGTAGATAATCCTTGTAAGCGCAGTATTTGGTGAAAGGCGTACATGAGGGTGCCGTTCCAAGACATCATGAATATGTCTCCTAGAGAGGAAGGATCATGACCCCTTTCCTCCCCCTGCTGCAGAATGTTAAGGCCTTTGATTTCAGGGATGTGGTAAAGAGATTGATTATGGGGTAAAAACCCCACTTTGAAAATGTCCTCCAACACGAGCTCCCCAGCTTTGGAGAGAGGTGTCTGTGGTGATAGTGATTGTGGGTTGCAGAATTTCAAATGGCACACCCCTTAACGTGTGTTGTGGTATCATCCATCACCAGAGGAAACGTAGGACATGGTGCAAGGTACGGTGACCTTCATCCTCATTGAGTAAATTAGTGGTGTGTACATTGATTGGAGCCAATGTTACAAGGGGCTCATTTTTAGCTGCCACATGAAATGACTGAGATGGTTTATACAGAGGCCCTGGAGCCTGAGGAAGGGTCTCACCAGGTGTGTTCAACAAGAGGAAAGGGCCCTTTATCAAGTTCTTGATATCATGGTACCTCTCATGTGGCAAGAATGCCTTCCCTTGTAAGTATCTAGTACTGCACTGATAAATTAAAGAAATCTGGTGGGAGTAAACAGGGACTTGTCTGTGTTGACTGTAAGACCAAGCTTGTTTATAAGGGTAATGGCGGTACTGATGTCTTCCCTTAATCAATCTTCTGTGTCTGCTGTTAACAGCCAGCAGCCTAGGTATGGAAAGACTCCGATCCCTCTCTTTGAGCTTCACAGCTACTGCAGCAATACATTTAGTAAAGACTCTTGGAGCAGAAGTGAGGCCAAAGGGCAGGACTATGTATTGGAAGTGACAGTTATCTATGAAAAACACAGAGATTTACAATGAGAGAGGCAGATAGAAACATGAAAATATGCATCTAAGTTCAAGAGAGGCGAACTATGATCCTTTTAGTAATGCAAGTAGAATGCCGGATAAAGTAACCATCTTGAATTTATGTTTACAAACAAATTTGTTTAAGTGTAAAGTCTAAGACAGGTCAAAGACCCCCATCTGTTTTGGGCACCATGAAGTATCTCAAGTAGAAGCCCTGAGAGACAGAAGAAGATGGCACCTCTTCATTTGACTCCCTTTGAACAATGAGCGTACCTCCGGTAAAAGTGCTGTCTTGTGAGATGGGTCCCTAAAGAGGGACAGGAAGGGATGTTGGATGAAGGGAACTGCTTGAATTGTATGGCATAACCACAAAGGACTATTTCTTTAATCCATCTGTGTGGTGATATTAGACCAGCCTTCATAAAAATGCTTAGGCAGTCTCGGAAAGTGGGAAGGATCTCCCTCAACCACTGGAGTGTTAAACTCATGACCTGGGCTGTGGGCCGAATGAGGAAATGGGCTGTGGCCTGGTCTTGTGTTTAGATTTCATGAATCTCTTACGTGTCTGGGCAAAGGAGTGCTGTTCAGACAGCGAGAACCACCTCTGTGGGAATGAGGAAACAGCAGCCTTCTGACAATAGAAATAAGAGGCTTGTGCACTTCTTTATTGCCCTAACGATTTTGCATGCCTTCTTGATTTTGGAAAGCGTGTAGTCACTGGATTTAGCAAAGCACCCAATGCTGTTGAAGGATAGGTCTTCTATTCTGGTTTTATTTTTGAGTGTTAGCGTAGTCAAACTTAGCCAGGCATGGCATTGCACAGGAATAGCCAACGCCACGCTAAAATAGTATAGTCTACGATGTAGATCATCAATGTCAAATGAAAGCGTGCCAATTATGTTCCCTCTTTTGGGGCCTGTGGGCCCCTGCTCTGATCTCACCCTTCTCATCTCTGTTCAACGTTCTGCTGCAAAATTCATCCACCTTGTCTGTTGTTTTTACTATGTTTACTGCTCGCTGCCCTACACTGGCTTCCTTTACGTGAATGCATTCAGCACAAGCTCCTGGTCTTCACCTTCAAGGCTCTCCATAGCCTTGTTCTTCCATATCTCTCTGCACATGTGTCCCACCACATTCCTGCCTAGGAGCTTCGCTCCTCTTCTGCCCCCACCCTTGCCTGCTCATGACCCCTTTGCTTCTCTCAAAGTCTTCAACCCCTGCCCTCTTGCTGCCCCTCATGCCTGGAACTCTCTCACTGGACACATTCACTCTGCTCCCTCCCAGCTTTCAAATCTCTCCTGAAAACCTACCTCTTCCATCAGGCCTTCCCTAGCCATCATGAGTGAAATTGTGTCCCGTGTGTGTGTGTACTATATATACACTGCAGACACTGCTGGTGAGAGACAGACACTCCAGGGTTCGCAGCCTTGGAGTGCTTCTAGACCTCTGGCTATATCTGGATCGTCAGGGTGAGCAGTGACCGGGAGCGCTTTCCACCAACTCTATCTGGTGAGGCGGCTGCGGCCTTTTCTTTCTGATTCAGATTCAGATACCATCTTCCATGCTTTCCCCATGAGAGGGAGGGGCATAGCCCGTATGATGGGGATGATGTATCACTGTGTTTTGTATGTAGGGGTTGGGGTAATGTAGTAGTTGTTGATTAATGGGGTTATGTTTTTGGTTTATTGATGATTTACATTGTACTGATGCATTGTGCATCATATATCATTCTATATATTATTTATTGTTGAAGGGTTCCCCCCTCTCCTGGTGAGAGCAGGAGATGGGGGGGGGG
>QEPC01014677.1:162218-182772 GCA_003113815.1 Sphenodon punctatus | reverse complement strand
GGAAGCAGATTCTGCCACCCGATGAGACTGGGGGGGCACTGCCTGAGGGATAAGGTGGGGGGATTCCCTGTGAGCGAGGGAGTTGTAGGGAGGAGGGTGGGTATGGGATCTCCCTCACAGTCCAGGTGGGACAGCCAGGGAATGGGGGTCGTGATGGGCCAGGGGAGATATGGTCTTAGGGGGCGAGAAATGAGGATGGTAAGGCAGGACAGGTGCTTAGCGCACGCCCCGCTAGTCCCTCCCCCAGCAGATGAGCAAGTGGGAGCATGGTCAGGGGACCCACAACCCGGTTTTGGTGCTGTTAAACGCGAGGTCGGTGGTGAAGAAGGCAACGACAGTTCAGGAGGCAATACTGGATGCCGATCTCGCGTGTATCACGGAAGCCTGGCTGGACAATGAATCGGGGTCTATCTTGGCTGATCTTGTTCCAGCCAGGTACTCTGTGCAGCACCAGCCGCGGTTGGAGGGACGGGGTGGTGGTGTAGCTATGATTTTTAAAGAGGGGTGGTCTTTGAGGGGGTATCCAGTGAGGACCATGGTAGGCACTGAAGGCCTCCACTTTGTGTTTGATTTGGCAGGGGACAGTTGGGGAGTACTGCGCACCTACCAGTACAGCGGCCTCCCTACATGCTTTGGCAGAGCCAGTGTTGGAAGTGGTCCTGCGGTCCTCCAGGTCTTGGGTGACCTCAACATTCATGCCGACATTGTGCTCGGGGGAGGCCAGCAGGAGTTCATGGCCGCCATGGACCTGTCCCAGAGGGTCCCTGGCACATCTTGGAGGACATACATTGGATCTCATGTTCTGCACTGGCCTTGAGGCAGATGTTCCTTTAATGGGGGAGGTATCACTGTGCCCGTCATGGACGGATCATTACCTCCTACAGACCTCCCTTCTAGCACATGTCTACCCCCGGAAAGGTGCGGGGCCTATTAGGATGGTCCTCCCCCGGAGGCTGATGGACCCGGTGCGGTTTCTAGGCGCTCTGGGGGAATTACCCTCTGACCTTGACGACTGTCTCATCGACAACCTCGTCAAGCTATGGAATATCTTGCTGATGGAAGCTATCAATCAAACGGCTCCCAGACGTCCACTGCCCATGCGGCGGCCCCGCAGGCCTCCTTGGCTCTCTGAGGAGCTGCGCGTCCTGAAGCAAGAAGGGCGACGGTTGGAGTGACGGTGGTGTCGATCTCGTACTGAAGCTGATAGATTGCGACATAGATCTAGTTTATGAGCTTATGCTGTGGCTATGCGGATAGCAAAGAGGGAGTTCTTTGCTGCCCACAAGGCATCCGCGAAATCCCGTCCAGCCGAGTTGTTCCGGGTGGTGCGGGAGCTGGTCAGTCCAGCCTCCCTCAACCCGGGGTTTGAGTCATCTTCCACCCGCTGTGATCTTTTTGCGGATTATTTAGTGGATAAAATCGCCCGGATTCATCGCGACCTTGATGCCGCACTTTGTGCAGTGGAGGAGGTAGAGGGTGCAGAAGCCCCGACTTGTCCGTTTTTGTGGGACCACTTTCAGTCAGTGACACCCCCCCTGATGTGGTGGGGGTGCTTGGGGCTGTTCGAGCCACATTTTGTGAATTGGATCCGTGTCCGTCCTGGCTGATTAAGAGCTGCCAGGAGACATTGGGGCCATTGCTGGCTGGGGTGGTCAACGTCTCCCTGCGGGAGGGCAGAGTACTGAGCTGTCTCAAAGAGGCAGTGGCGTGGGCTCTGCTCAAGAAACCATCACTTGACACTGACCCCCCTGCCAGCTATCGGCCTGTCTCTAACCGTACCTTTTTAGGAAAGGTTATTGAATGGGTAGTGGCTCAGCAGCTCCAGGGGCACCTTGACCGTGTCAGTTATCTTGATCCTTCGCAGTCTGGCTTTCGTCCAGGTCATGGCACTGAGACAGCACTTGCGGCCCTGGTGGATGACCTTCGGCAAGAAAAGGACCAGGGCCGATAGAGTCTATTAGTCCTATTAGATCTTTCGGCAGCATTTGATACCATTGACCACGAGATGTTGGTGACACGCCTGCGGGACATTACAGGGGTGGGCGGGATCATTCTTGAATGGTTTCGCTCATTCCTGACCGGAAGAAATCAGCGATTCTTTTTCATCTTATCAAGACCTCCCGTGTGGGGTCCCACAGGGTTCGGTTTTGTCCCCCCTCTTGTTCAATGTGTATATGCAGCCGCTCGGCGAGGTGATCAGAGTTCGGGGTGAAGTGTCATCAATATGCTGATGACACCCAACTGTACCTCTCATTTTCAACCAACCCAGGCCCGGCTGTCTTGGTGCTTACCACGTTTGGCAGCTGTGGGGGACTGGATGAGGGCTAATCAACTGCAACTGAATCCTGACAAGACGGAGGGAATGCTAGTGGGTAGGTTGGCGGAGGTGACGGCTCCATCGATTGATGGAGTCTGCCCCCTCTGCTGACGTCCCAGGTGCGGAAACTGGGGGTGCTCCTTGATGCGCAGCTCTGCCTGGATCTCCAGGTGGAGGCTGTGGTGAGGCGTGCCTTCCGCCAGTTATATGTGGTGCGGCGGCTTCGGCTGCTGGTTTTGGTTCTGGACCTGGCCACAATCATCCATGCTTTTATTACCTCTAGGTTAGGCTACTGCAATGCGCTTTATGTGGGGCTACCTATGGTGACAGCTCGGAAGCTGCAGCTGGTGCAGAATGCGGCGGGCTGGCTCCTGGTGGGGTTGGGCCGCTGGGAGCACATTACACCAGTGCTCCGTTCTCTGCACTGGTTGCCAATAGTCTTCCGGGCCCAATTCAAAGTGTTGGTTTTAACCTATAAAGCCCTACGGGGTCTGCTTATTTGCGAGACCGCCTCACCCCCTGGGTTCCAGATTGGCCCCTGCGGTCGTCCAGGGGCACCTTGTTGGAGGTTCTCCGGGGGCCCACGCAGGATAGGGCATTTTCGGTGGCCACGCTGCTGGAATTACCTCCCTGTGGGGGCACGATTGGCCCCGACCTCCCAGTCTTCCATAGGAACTGCAAAACCTGGCTGTTCCATCAGGCATTTGGCGAGGGAGAAAGGTGGTGGGTTGGGGAGGATGGTTTGATTGATTGATTTCATAGCTGAATTGTTTTATTATATTTATATGTATTGCTGTTAGCTGCTCTGGGCCACCTGTGGTGGGAGAGAGCAGGATATAAATCCTGTAAAATAAAATAAATAAATGAATTATCTCAGGGCTCGATTGCAGAAGCTGCAACTGGTGCACAACATGGGGACCTGGCTCCTTTTGCGGGTGGGGTCACCGTGTGCACATTACACCTGGCTGGTGGTGGGTTTCTATTGGATTTTATTGGCTCCATTCTAGCTGTTTTCTAAGATTTTATTGTATTTTCATATTATTTTATTTGTTTTACGTTGTATGTACGCCACCCCGAGCTGCCTTGGCAGGAGGGTGCGGGTTACAAATCGTCATCGTAATAATAAATAATAATAATGCCATACAGTCTACACAGACTTCCTATAGCTTTCTGGGCACAATTCAAGGTGCTGTTTTTGACCTAAACAGCCTCGGCACCACATATCTGAAAGACCGCCTTTTCTACCATGCTTCCCTTTGGTCGGTTAGAAGCGCTCTTTTGCAGGTACCACCTGCCAATCTTGCTCGTATGACAAGAGCCCTCACAGCGGCGTTCTCAGTTGCTGCCCTTGTATTTTGGAACACCCTTCCCTCCTGAGGTCCGTCAGAGCCAAGTGTGAGCATCTTCCGGAGGCAGTGTGAAACCTTTTTTTTTTTTGGCAAAGCATTTGGCAGGCACTGTTAGGGTTGGTGGGTTTAAGGTATGTTTGTTTTTTAAAGGTGTTTTATTATATTTTTATTTTATTTTGTGTTTTTATGATGTAAGCCACCCTGAGCATTTGGGGAAAAGCAGGGTAGAAATTCAAATAAATAAATAAAAGGGATGCTTAGACCCTATCACAAACCACAAGTGGTAAGTGTTACATTTGCAATGAGCAGGACATACATGGATATATATATATATTTAATAATTTATATCCTGCTGCCTCCTACTGGAAGCAGCTCGAGGCAGTTAAATATCACAGTAAAAAATATTTAAAATACAAAATACAATAAAATGAACAATAATAAATACAAAATATTATAAATTCAATGGTGGAGTAGACAACACCCAAAACCTCCCCTCCCTATAGACCGGGGAATGAGGCGGTCCTGCAGATATGAAGCAAGCATCTTAAATTGGAGTTCTGCACAACAGTTTTGAAACGAGGGAAAGGTAGAGGTGACGGATGATCATCTTGAATTGGAATTTCCTACTGTATTTGTTCGATGTGACGATCAAGGATAAGATGGAGAGCCCTTTTTTGGTTTGGTTGGGCAAACTTCTCCACAAAAAATACTTCAACTCTTCCCTGAAGACGGAGGGGGCAGGGGAATGAGAAAATGGCTTTCAGAGAAACTGAATGGGGTATCACCACCTCACCACCGCCAAGATTCAGTTGTCTGACATTATCTTGAAACAAATACTGGATTCTAATAAGTGTCTCTGAAGAGTCTCCACTTGAGCAGAGATGGGCTCTCAGAACTCTTATAAAACTCAACCATGCAAGTTTCTTTTTTTGGGTGGGTGGGGGAACCATCAAGACAGCAGGTTTGATAAGACTGTTTCAACCTGTAAGACTACTACTGGTAGAAAATGGCTGTTCTCTAGGATACATAGAAGTGATAGGTCTACATTGCTGAGAGGATCCATATGCAGGGATGGAATACTGCTTCACTGTCATCTGGTGAGAAAGTCGAGTCCTTTTCTATCAGATTCAGATCTGGCATCCATCATCCATGCCTTCGTAACCTTGAGGCTAGACTACTGCAATGCGCTCTACGTGGGGCTGCCCTTGAAGACTGTTCAGAAGCTGCAGTTGGTGCAGAATGCGGCTGTCCACCAGGAGCACATTACACCAGTGCTCCATAGTCTGCACTGACTGCCAATAGTTTTCTGGGCACAATTCAAGGTGCTGGTTTTAGCCTATAAAGTACTATATGGCTTGGGCCCCAGGTATCTGAAAGACCACCTCTTCCCCTATGTCTCGTTGCAGCCCGAGGTCACTCTCTTGCTAGTGCCAACTGCCCACAAAGTTGTTACGAGGGCATGCAGGGGGGTGTTCTCAGTTGCTGCCTCACAATTATGGAACTCTCCCCCCTTGGAGGTCCGCCTGAGCCTGCTCATCTTCCGGGGGAAGATGCAAGACCTTTCTGTTTGGCCAGGCATTTGGCAAGTAGTAATAGGGTTGTGTAGGATTCGGCACGTGGGCTTGGGAAGAGGACTGATGAGTGGTGGGTGGAGATAAAGGAAGGGGTGAGTGGTTGGTTGGGGTTCTAAGAAATTTTAATGTGCTTTTTAATATTGTAAGCTGCCATGTATGGAGTAGGAAGAGGTAAAAATGTTAAAAATAAATAAGTTTTCCTGGGCTGTAGAACTATGCCCAGAAATTCAGTCACCATAGGAGTTTCTTTGATCCTGCTCAAGAATTTATCAAAATACATCGATCAAGTCAACCTCTAAATCCGAAATCTTAAGTCTATTGACAGGTTCTACGTTAGTCAGTTATAGCCAAGCATATCTATGCAAGAAAACATATTCCCCACTGCATGAGTGCAGGAATCTTAAAAGCAGTTTAACTTATCTACATTCCAGCCTGCCTGAATCTAACCTCTCATTTCAAGGAATGAGCGATAGATTTATTTACTATATCCCATAAATAATGTTGGTTTGCAGCAAAAGTAGTGTAATTGACCATGTGCATACCAACTGTGGCAGAAGAAGAAACCTTCCTTCCTATTTCATTGAGTGTGTCCTTCCTTATCAGAAAGGTATTGTATAACGTGGAATGCTGATGTTGAGAAACCACCACCAAAGAATTGGGGGGTGGGGGTGCAGAGGAGCAGTAGATGTGGTGACAAAACACGGCATTTTCTCTAGGAGGCACCTAACAGACAATGTTGAGACAATGCCAAAGCAGAAGTAAGCTTCTTCCACTTTCACTTTACTTTTTAAAGTCATCCATCTGTAATAGGAAGCTGATCTTCGCTCAGTCCAGAAGGTGTAACCTGAACCTTGTCTGTAGTGAAGTTATAGTTGTAGACACACACTGAAGTAG
Source organism: Sphenodon punctatus (assembly GCA_003113815.1). Lineage (NCBI taxonomy): Eukaryota > Metazoa > Chordata > Lepidosauria > Sphenodontia > Sphenodontidae > Sphenodon > Sphenodon punctatus. The sequence goes on along the minus strand of QEPC01014677.1, from coordinate 176,638 downwards.
CTTCTGAAAGTGTTTGAAATCCTGAGAGAATGTTGGCTGAGAAGGATTGCTGACCAGATCAGACAGGGATGTACCTGCCTCTTTGGAGTCCCTAGGTGAGTAGGGACTGTGGAGTCCCTAGGAGAGTAGCGTGAACCAACATCTCCCTTTCAATTTCCACATCTTGCCAACCTGTCTCACCTGAGGCAGATTAGGGAGGTGGAGTAGGAGAATGAATCATGGTAGGTACCACTCCACCTGTAAGCTTTTAATCAGAATGCATTTTTTGCTGGTCTGCCTTCTTCCAATTTAATACTCACACCTTTCCTTGCCTCATTGAAATCATTTACTTACACACAACAAAACTACTTTGAAAATGACTTCAATTTGCTTCCCTCTCCAAACAAGAATAGCTTTAAGGTTTGCAAGTTGAAATATGGGGGGTGGAGAGAATCTACCAAGTTGGGGAGGGGGGGAGAATCTACCAAGTAACTTTCATCCATTCTCCTACAACTCTGCTTGTCAAGCACTGGATGAAAACAGACATGTATGTAACTCCACCTTAACACTACTTTAACATTTCTTATGCATGTTGCAGGGATGTATTGGCGGCCCATGCAGTCCTGCAACATGCATAAGAAATGTTAAAACGGTGTTAAAGTGGAGTTAAGGTGCATGGCTGCTTTCACCCACTGATTCTGATCACATTTTCCACTACACCACATAATGCCCTAAGTCCATCAACTTTATTACCTGCTACCTACACACGTTTTCACAAGCAGACTTAAGGTTCTCTGGTGAGTAGCATAACATGATGGAAACATAGAGCAGTCAACACATGTACAGTTAGATACAGGGGAGCAGGTAAGATAGGAGCCCAAAATGTTTTCCCCCCCTATTTAGAACCCAAGAAAGGGAATAGACATTTAAAACAGACAATATCTGATTAAATCTTGCCAATGTTTGAGGTTTCACATCTGGTCATATTCTAAAATAATCTAAAACGTTCATAGACTAAAAAGGTTTATTTAACAGTTATTTACCGTAGTGAAAACTCCAGAGGCTGTAGACCAAGACAGACAAGGAACCAAAGGCAACGGTTTAGGCCAGTTTGTCACTGCTAACGATGCCATCTGTTAAGTTAGTAATTTAGATATCAGAGGACCAACAATATATTTCACCAAAGCTTAAAAAAAGGACATTTCTTTATTTTCTTGTTTTAATATATTATATATACAGACAAGAATTATTTCACATGATAAATTTCTTATCTAGTGTCACATCATTAAAAAGGATCTTTGTACTTACCCCCCACCCCCACCAAAACACAAGTCACAGAACCAGAACTGGAAAGAGACCCTGAGGGTCATCTAGTCCAGTCCCTGCTTGGTGCAGTATTTACCATACCTAGATCATCTCAGACCTATTCACATCCATTTTCTGAAAACCTGTAAAGATGGAAAATCCACAATTTCTCTAGATAGTCGTTCCCACTGCCAGATTGTTCTTATGGTCCAAAAATTTTCCCCACGTTCAACGTAAGTCTCCTTTCCAGCATGTTGTACACATTGCCTCTTGTCCTACCTTCTCCATAATAAGGGAGAACACATGTTCTCCATTATCTTTCAAACATTTGTGGACTTCTCATATTCCCCACTTAGTCTTTTCTCCAAGCTAAACATACCCTGTTCCTTCAGCCTCTTTATACGATTGGTGTTCCAAATCCTTTACCATCTTTGTTGCTCTCCTCTCCATTCTCTCCAGATTTTCTATGTCCTTCTTACTGCCATGTCTTTTGTCCATATTGAATTTTATTTTATTGTTTATAGCTCAGTTCCCCTTTACATATCAGTTTCTATCCTATCCCCCAAAGTGTTCGCAGACACTCCCAATTATATGTCATCAGCAAATTTCATGGATAAACCTCTATTCCTTCATCTAAGTCAGGGGGTGGAAGAACCTCAGGCCTATGTGGGGACCAAATGTGGTCCTCAGCAAGTTTTTATGTGGTCCCTTTCCAGTGCCTGGATCTGGCCCCTGGGTCCAGTTTCTACCCCCAAGCACTGAAAAACTGAGCTCAGGATAATGAAGCAGAGAGGAGGGCCTGCACACAAGGGTAGGGGATAGATCCACAGCACAGATCCATGATCTGGGTCCTCCTTTTTGTGAATACACCCGTTAAGCACCCCCACCCCCAATCTCTATGTGGCCCTCAGAGCTCGTACTAATTTTCAGTATGGCCCCTGCAGTAGAAAAGGTTCCCCACCCCTGATCTAAGTCAGTGTTGAACATCACTGGTCCCAGAACAGTTCTCTGTGGAACTCTGTGTGAGACAGCCTGTCAATCTGACATTGATCCATTATTACTACTTTTTGCTTGTGAACATTTAATCAGTTACACATCCACCTTCTGGTCGTTCCATCTAGACCACATTTCTTCAACTTACTTATGAGGCTTTAAGGATGAGAATTATGATAAACTACAGGGTCTATTCTACAACCAATGTTTTGACCGTATACCAGTTAAACAATTACTAGTATCTGTTTTCTGATCAGGTGCTACAAAGAACGTTCATCTGGAGGTAAAATGAAGTTTTCCATTTCATGAAGGGGGCCTTCATTTTCCTTCCTTAATTAATTCCTGTCCTAATAAGCCTACCCCCAAGAGCATGATTAAAAACACCCCCCAAAAAATGAAACAAAAATGTATACTATTAAGTCATTGTGAAGAACACTGAAAGCTTCTCCATAGGAGTTACAACACACATCTGGGGAGAATAGTTCTGTATATTTTCTTACTACATGTCACATGGCTAAATATCTTGGTTCCTTTACTAGTTATTATGTACACAGAATACTGATCAAATAAGTTAAAACAAAAATGGTTAATAGTAAATATAAATGCTTACATGTCCTCCCATGGAAATTCCAGTCATCCCTAGGGGTCCATAACCCTCTCTCTCTAGCCAGTGCAAGAGAGCCGCTGATTCCAATACAAGAGCTCCTCCCATCACAAACAGGTCTGAGACATTTTGTAAACATGATCTTCTTTCCTCCCCAAGAAAAGAAAAATTGTGTTTTCCAAGTAAGATGGTATATATATAGTCCACATAAAACAGTCTACAATAGCACTTAAAGAGAATCCAGTCAGTCAATAGCTAAATTTCCATTAATTTCAGAGGTAGAATTGGTTTAGAGTCTATCATAGATTTTATTTTATTTTATTTTTTTAAAAACACATTCAAGGCTCTCCAGGGATATTTTTATTTTTAATTTTTAAATACCCTCATGCTTCAAGCCTAAATGAGTACTAGAAGTAAGCACCTGCTGAATTGCTAGTGTAGCATCAAAGCACCACATCTTCAAAATAAGTGAGAATGAGAGCACTTGCAGACTCATGAACAGTAACCTTCTTTATTGTGAAGTGATGATAGTCCCTTTTCTTCTAAACCTAAGTAGAAGAAAACTTAAAGTGACACAATGCTAGATGTAAGATCTCAGAGACACCACCTTGCACTTGCCGGTCTTTTCCAGTGAAAAATTGTAGAGAAATTATGAAGAGAAATCAGCAAGTCAACTTTGAGAACAGTTACCAGTGTCACTTAAGGCTAACAGCACAATGAAGCCTCATAATTTAATAGAGAAATTCATATAGAAATCCATTAAATATGTTCAAAGAAAACAGAGAAACAGACATATCTGCCAGTGCAAGGCGAATGAGGCTTTCCACTGGGTTGTGATCTTTCCACAAATGACTATCCTGTGCCAATGTGCCTGCTTAGTGAATTTTGTGGATTGGGGACTAGTCTCCTAAGTAGCAGGCCTGATTCTCAATACTGCTGAGCATCCTGTAGCTTCTGATGGCCCAAGTGGTCAGTCAACAGGTCATTTTTTCTAATAAATCTAGCATGCGTGAAGATACAAACGTCAACGTGTAAAGCACTTTGTCCTGGACAAAAACTTAGAGATTATCCATATTGCACAGAAGAAAAAGCTATTCTAGAATGTGCATATGTGCAGTTTAATAGCAGGTATAATTCACTAAACTTATTTGCATAACTGCTTATGTGGACGAGGGGGGAAAGCAATCACCTTGGTACCAAAGGGCATATTAAGCTGTTAAGACGTCTAGCTGCACATAAAGAAGGTGCAGCAGTAGCAAACCTAAAACGTATACAAAGTTACGGCATGCTTTAATTTTCTAGACTAAATAAAACAAAGAACCACAGAAAGTGTGTGTGTGTGGGGAGGGGAGGGAATGCAATGTATCCATAATACTTACAATTGGTCCTTAGGTTTCCTGGAGCCATGTAAAAGTCTCAAGTTAAAGAAAGTAAAAGAAAGGGAGTGCATACATTTTCTAAGTATCACTGTAAAGCTTTTCATTATTTCCTACATTTTAAAACTGCAACCAAACTAAAAGCACAAACAGCACAGCAGTTAGACAATGAATTAAGTGTTCTCATTTACACTTTCTTTTTTACGGGTATTACCCAAGTCATTTTTGTTTGCAAACACTCCATCACAGTTTTGGTTCTTTCAGATTTCATGGGACTCTCACCATGATCTCTGGATTGCTGCAGGGGTACCATTACCTTATGGAAGATTCATTCAAATATCATGGACCACCACAGCATGGGATCTGCAGATGAGTTGCCAGGAATGCCTGTAAGACCCTTAGAACAGGACCATTCACACATGAATGAGAACAGAAAGAGGAGGTGCTGATACAAATGTGAATAAAAACACAACAGAAGTTTACTGGAATTTTGATTGACAAATCTCAAAAAGTTTTGATGTGTAATAGCACTGAAGACAAGCTATTTTGTCTTAAATTTAAATACCATGAACTCAAAAAGAAAGGTCAAACCATTGTACTGAGTACTAACATGCTGTCCCACAAACATACGCTTATATTGTCAAAAAAATTAAAAGGCTGTAAGAACTTGGTCCACTGGGAAGATCAAGCTTTGGAATTTCTGGATCACAATTCACTACCTCACTGGTCTGTTGGGAACCTGGGGACTGAGTTTCAAACAAGACTGAACTAACAGCTGGACAATGGTAGACACTTGTGGCTTTATGAAGAACTTGCAGAGCCCCAAAGATACATCTAGATAAAATAGTGGAAACCTATCAAGCTTCAAACGATTAATTTTGTGGAGGACAGACAGAAGAAAGAGAGCAACAGGGATCCATAGAACACATTTTAAAGGAGTTCAACTGAATAAGGGACAAGGTTTTCAAGTCACTTTGAAAACGCTGAAAGAAAACTTTTGAGTCAGAATTGTTTGAAAATGCTGAAGTACTAGAAACAGCATATTGTGTGACATTTCAGTATGCTGGTAAAGGAGGGTACATATACTTTGCATAACTCCTGGCATTTCTTTCTTCCAACACGGAAAAATCCACAATGAGATGTGCCTACTGAATAGCTGCCATTAGTGTTGGATAGAAACAAATACTGGAGATTGGCATCAGAGGTGGAAAATGAGAAAATAGTTCCCTCAACTTTTCTACAGTGGCAGGGCAGTTAGATGTGGCTGTCTGCAAAGGTTGGTACAGGAGACCAATGTCTGCCAATCAGATACTCCAGTGATCAGATCTTTGATGTTGCCACAGGAAGCATATTTGGGTAAAGCAGCAATGGCCACTCCCAGAACCAGCAACCACGTGTTGTTGCCCACCGCCCCAACCATAAGAAGGAGTTCCAAGAGCCATCTGGGATCTCATGGGAATAGGGATGGGTCCAAACAGGAAGAATGCACTTTGATATGTCAGATTTGCAAGGATAAGGAGAGTCTAGAACTGGAAAACAGATTTTCTACACCAGAGTGGGCCACACTTAAGAAATGTGGCTATAGTGGCCTAGAAACGGACCCTTATACTCAGAGAGCAGGTACAAGCAAAGTCATGACACTGTTTGCAGCAACAGCTGCTTGCGTCCCTTAGTGAGTCCAAATACACCAACATACCCTCTAGGACACTCAAGTCACATGAAGTGTCTTGGGTGGTTTAGTAAAGATGTCAAGCATGCCAGTCTTAGACACTTTATTTCTGCTGGTTTGTTTACAGCATCCTTAGTTTAAAATGCACACGTACACATTTGTGCTTCTCCTCCCAAAAGAATCAGAAATGTGATTAAACACTTCATACTTAACAAGCAAGCAGCCTCATTTTGCCAATATTGTTCTCTCTACCACGTGTTGTGTTTTCAAAGTATCACAGACAAGACTGCTTTATTTAACCACCCTCTACGACTCTCAGGTGCCACCTTCCTTGCAGCACTCAGAGCCTGAAAACAGCTACTCTGTGGTTTCAAAATATATTAGGTTTCAAAAGTGTCACAGTGGCACTTTGTATGCATGATAAATAGCCTTTGGTATTTTATTCCAAACATCAATTCAGAAACACCCACAAACATTTTAGAATTCCACCCCCCCTAAAGTTTATAAAACCACATTTCTGATGCAGAAAAACAACTAAAGTTTTGTTAGTAATTTTCCATCCACCACATTTATAGTCCTTCTTGGAGCAATTTCCCCCCAATCTGTGACCTGCAGGACACTATTAAACATTAAATTTAACCATTCACTAACATACATCCATTAGTATTAATAAAACATAAGAATTTTACATTACAAAATTAGTATTTCATTTACACTGCCTTTAAGTGTTCTTAGTTAAAAAGAATGAAGGTGGCTTTGTGGTCAATGAGAAATTTTGAGGATTAACAGTAGCTGCATTTGTTCAAGTAGCTTTGGTGTATAGACAGACATAGCTTTGCACTCTCCCGTTGCCTCTGTGACCAAGTACCCAATACCATTACTGACAATTAATCTAAGCTGCCTTTACATCTTGAATAAATGTTATTCCATCTTCCTCCTTTGGGCTTCAACTGGGGGGGGGGCGAGAAGGGAGGGAAGAGATTTTTCTCCTTCTTCTTTAAACAAAGGATATAATAAGGGTTTTCTAACAAGAGGGAAGCCATGCAGGCCTCTTTGATCATTGGACGGGCCATTAAAGTGCGTCGTCTCCAGTAGTACTAAAGAATAGAGGAAATATTTAAATGAAGATAAAATTAAACAAATGAGTGTTACAACTTAATAAAAGGTTTTACTGCGGAATGAAAGTTTTTAATACTTACATGGTCTCCAGTGCCTGCTAAATGAATGCACACAGGTCTGTATTTACTATTCCATCTCTTTGGTATTATAAACTGAAACCTATCAAAGAATGAATACAGTTATTAAGTTCTATTTAGACCAAACTGTCAATCTGCTACTGGTTCTACTTCATTTATTTTTCCTCCCACTTCTCTTTCCCTTTTAAGCCATGAAGCACCGTGAGCAACATTCTGCAGAAGGATGTTATATAAATAAAAATGACTACCACCACCATTATTATTAACTACAGTGTGACAGGTCCTGTCCCGGACAAGAGGATCTCATTTTCTTTTTCTATTGGGTGGAGAAACAAAATCACAAAGACAAGCCCCTTAAAGCAGAAACTAGCTCAACTGGGAGATAACACAAGCACTACACAAAATATACAAATAGAAAATTAAGCAACAAAGCTGTATAAAATCCAAATAAATACTTTTATTCAGCCTCTCATACACTTTAAACTAGAGGTTCCCAACCTATCATAGGCTCAGGCACACCTGTGCTTCAGCACTGTTTTCATGGCACGCCCATAGCTTACCTGTCAATATACACCACACAAACTAAAACAATGAAGCCCTTCTTGCATGTAACCCAAGACAATATTAACTGGACTATTATTCATTATACTGATAATACTAAATATTATGTAAGTTACTATCCATTTTAAACAGCTATGGCATAGCCTTGAAGGCAGGGTTCACTGAGTAGCTAAAACTACCTAACTATTCAGGGACATCTGACAACCTGCTGAGGAACCCTAGCGTAGCCTGGCATACTGGTTGGGAACCAATGCTTTGAGGAATAAGTTTCATAAGCTTTCCAGATAAGCATTAGCCTACACTTCCGTCGACTTCCGTCACTATTATGGACAAGACATTTCTGCTGAATTACTACTTTTCACCAGCAGGAGGCTGCTGCCACAATATTAAGTTTATCCTTTCACGGAAAAAATATTCACACAAACCCAGCTAAAAACTTATCAAAAGGATCTTCTAGTACTTACATACTAAAAGTGAAAAATGAAATCCTATATTAATTTGGTAACATCAACAGCAAAATACATATCTATCTCCTATAATCTATTTTAGACTTTTAAATAGCTGCTGTCACACTCACTCGTATATAGAACAATGGTATATGAAAACTAAAAATCTTGTATCATCAGATTTTAAACAGCAAATTCCTTTTAACAACAAAAAGTAAGGATGGGGGGAAAGGTGTTTCTTTTTTAGATAGTGTCTTCTAAGAAAGTAAGTTGTCATACATAAATGTCAGTTGATATTGGCCACGGCTTTCACAAAGCAGGACTGAGTTATAAAACCTTGTTGATGAAAAGAGAATATCAGTTTCTGCTGTTTAGTATGTGCAAAAACATGATTTCGCTATTTCTTAGTTTTTTTCTGACAGAGCTATGAACTAAAGTCCATGTTTTGAGAGTATCACTTTTGTAAAGTCAGTGTGTGTAAATTAAACATAATTTTATATGAGGGATATGAAAGTGGACTCCCCACTCAATCAATATGGGGGTTTGAAATATTACACACTCAGTTGCATAACGTAGCAAGAAACTATTTTTCCGTGTGTCGATTGGGTTACATTTATATTTGCCAATGAACTGCATTTCTTTGCCTTGAAGAGTTGAACCCCTTTGAAGGAAGACATTACTCTAAGTCCCTTTCCTCCCACACCTAATGGCACGCTGTTATCCTTGGTCGTTTCATCTAGCCTTGGGGATAACTGGAAGGCAGCGGTTGAGCAAGAAGTTGTTAAACTAGGTTTCTCACCCGAGTGTTTGGGGCATCTTGGGTTGGAGGCTGCCAGGAGTTTAATTAAAAGACGGGTGCAGGACCAGACCCTCCAAACAGAGGGCGCACTCTTGGCTGCTCAGAGGGTGGCCCCTGAATACAAGCCAAATAATTTGTTGTCATCGGACCCTTACTACCTCTTTGAGTGGCAGGACGCCAACAAACGCTCAGCATTTTTTAAAATGAGTGCGAATGTTTTTCCATCGGCGGTCCTGGAGGGCCGATATGCTGGTATTCCACGCGACCAGAGGTTTTGCCCCCTGTGCCATCTGGAGGAGAAGGATACGCTTGACCACACTCTTTTTCGTTGTCCTTTATTCGCCGGCCCTAGGTATAGGTATTTGCGGGGTTTCTTTTTGAGTGGCGGTGTACCGGGCTGTGACCTGCAGAGATTTTTGAGCCTCATTGATTCTGAGATATCTAGGGCAGTGGCTAATTACTGCTGGGCGGTAGTTCGGATTAGACAGCACGTGCTCCCCCCCCCTCGATTTATTATAAAGGCCCTGGAGGCCAGATGGCTGGTAGCCGGTCACACAATTTATTCAATTTTAAGTTAAGGGAGGTTCCCCCAGTGATACTGTATATGTGTACTTGTTTTGGGACGCTATCTTTGTATTTGTTATGGCTTCGGCTAAACAATAAAGTTATTATTATTATCATTACTCTAAGTATTACTTCAACTTGTAAGAAGGTGGGAAAACTGGAAGTCAAGACTCCAACTCCTTTTGCTCATCTGCCTGCATGAATTCCTCCTTTTTCTAACAGAGGTAGTTCAAAACAAATAAGCAGTTTGAATTCTCAGGCTTTTCTGAGTGTCAGGACTAATCAAAAAGTTGTTATATACTGAATTAGCTGATACTTTGATATCAGTCTCTTAAATATCAGTCTCTTAAAAACAAATAAGTAAATGAATCAATGGCAAGGTGCTTCCATTTTCAGAATTAAATATTACCTCACACATAATCCTTCAAACTAGGCTATGCTGACCAATACCCAATTTAGGAGTAAGCTATTCCAGAAAATAAGAACTGTTTATTCAATATACCATCACATGAACAAGATGTATTTTCACCCAAGAATTTGATTTGGGTTTGTTAAATACCACAATTTGAAAATATATATATATAAAATTTAAACTGGGTAGTCAAAGAATAGTCTTTATTATCTAGTTTCTCATACTATATGCACCATGACACAAATTACTTTGATTTCTCTTTGGCATCAATTTCACAACTGATGCATTAGTTATACCCGTTTCGCTTACCTTGCTATGATAGATTCTGCTGGCATAATATCTGGAACACTATGAGCCAACGGGGAAATGAAATGTCCATCAAGGATCTTACAGTCCGATTGCTCCTCCACCTATTGGGAGGATTGGAACCTGAGTGTACATTTTATCTACGTACACTGATGACTGAACATTAATATGCAGATTAGGTCTGGAATCAAATTTCAGTATTAAAATGCCTAAAGTATCATTTTTAAAATATTCATGTTCTATAAACATCCAAACTCTTCTCCCACATACAACTTATGGCAAACTTCCATCTCAACCTTAAATTCCAAACATTTTGGTTATGACTTTGGTAAACCAAAGTTAGCTTACTTATGAAAAAGCTAGTTTTAAAGGCTCTTCAGCTATAGATTAAGAAGGCTGCTTTAACGGCTCTTTAAGTATCTGCACTGTCTCACATTCAGCACGAATAAAATGAGAGGGACACATATAAAACCTGTAAAGTTAGGTTTACCTTCACATCTCTCAATAAAACAAACAAATAAATACAATCTCTCAACCAGCAGATTCACCTACATCACAATGCCTAAAATTATGCTCCATTGTAGATAAGCATGAGACTAGCGACTGCCTTCCACTTCTTTTTAAATTATCTACAGCAATCCTGCTCTCTCTCAAGCCTCTCTCTACCTCCACTTTAACGGTAGAGAAAACTACTGAACAAAAGATTTGTTAATTTGTGCAAAACTGTGCCAACCACCACATTAATTTGCAAATTAGTGGGGGACTGAGGACATCTTTTATGGTCATATGATTTCCAGAGCTGGATTGTCTATCTGTAAATATATGAGCCTTGTGCATCAACTTGCACTGAGGCCTTTTTGAGCCAATATAAAAATCTCTCTCAAGTTATGATATCTGCTGCACATGTATGTCAAATGATATCAATTACATTAATTCATTCCCCAGTGGAACCCTAACTACTTTTGATTAAATATCTGGAAAAACTTCATAACAGTAAGAGCTGTTCAGCAACGGAACAAGTTACTTAGAGAGATTGAAGGCTCTCTATTGCTGGAGTTTTTCAAAAACAGGCTGGATAGTTATCTGTCAGGAATATGGTAGCTCCAGTCCCAAGTTGCCATTGGTGAGAGGGAGCAGGGTAAAAATATACGAAAGTAAATATAAAGAGCCATCCTGCATCCAAGCAAGGTGTTGGATTAGATGACCCTTGAGGTTCTTTCCGACTAGGATTCTAACTCCGAGAACCAACCACACTTTAGTCTTGAACCTGTCACTAACCAAACGACAACTGGGTTTCTCTCAAGTCTGTTTACCACTTCTGAGTCAGCCAGAAATGAAAGAGATGGAAGTTGTCCTGTCCTAGGTGTTTATTGTTCTGACTCTGCAACTCAAGTGGACTATTCCCAAGCACATGCCCTGATCTATTATCCTATGCAGTAAAACAGGTTGTGCTGCCATTATGGCAACTCATAGCAAGCAAAGTATTCTAAAAACATACTTATTGCTTCCTAGCAAGGGAGATGCTCAGATGATCTACTAGAGACTAGATCATTAACTTTAAAACATGACTATTCCATATTGAAGTCAATGAGACTGCTCAGTGTGCAAAGCTACGTGTATGCATAAAACTTTGCAAGATAGATACCATGTTGACTAGAAAAAAGAAAAAACGAGAAGTTAGTTATGGATTACATTTCTTGTTTTTGAATACCTTGTCAACGTACACCGGATAATCTCTTGAAACCAGATTCTGACATTTTTCCCTGTTTCCGATAATCTTCCTGAATTCAAATATTCTGTTAAATCAAAACAAATGAATTTACTGGATATTTCTTATCCATCATGATCAGTAGACACTTCAGTGTCAGAAAAATTACATCTTCCTGATGTAAAAATCTAAGAAAATGCAGAAGCTAAACAGGATATTAAATTTGAAACCACTCTCTCATTTCTTGCTTAAACTTCAAGTAAAGCTGTATCAATTTATTTTGGAAGAACAGAAACAAATAGTGTAGTGTTCCACTGTTTTAACACATAGCAGGTAATGAGTTTTGGGGAAAGTTATTTTACAGGAGATGTTACTAACCTGTAACATTTGTTCTTTGAGAGAAAGTCTCTACTGCGAATAGTCACCCCTGGTGTCAAGATATAGACCTGGATAGCATAGCAGCATTTGGAATAGGGAGCACATTGACAGTCATCAGACCCCCTCAACCCATATATTTTATTATATTATATTTATTTATTTAAAAGTCTTACTACCCTGCCCCTCCTGCCACAGGCAGCTCAGGGTGGCTTACAGTCAATAAAATAAGACAACATGTAATATGTATTTTATTAAACATACATAGATCCCTAAATTGTTTATTATATATCTGTATCTGGTGTTCATCCAGAATAGTCTGTTATCAATCAAACAACACAGCAATACACTTTCTGATCTAATAGGACAAAGCGTTTACAAATTGTTTCCCCCAATCACTTGGGAGCATACAAAATCAAAATTGCTTCCAGTTTATCAAAGAGTTCTCCGAGTGGTATAGGAAGACCCCTTTCACATCAAGGGAGCAGAGCCAAAATTCAAGGCCTGGGGGGCAAAGTTCAGGGAAGAACAAGGGCACAAAGTAATTTGACTGAGCTGGAATTCAGATACTATTTTGGGCAGGAAGGAAGGATGCAGATACAAGGTGACTTTATCTTTATGAATCCCTGTAAAAGGGAAGGGAGAAACCAGAGTTTGGAGCTCTCTCACCTACCCTGCAGAAGGTAGAGCTATGAGAATATATTTTGAGTGATAGGAGCTCTAAAGACGCTCTGGCCTGAAGCTCGAGGGTGGAGAGGTGTATATCACTGTAACAAAGACAAAGTTAATGTACCAAGGGGGTGGGGGGCTACACTGGGGAAAACATTTTACTCTTTTCAAAAACTTAGATACAACAGAGCAAGATAACACTGGCTTATTATTAAACACAATTATGATAGGATATGTTCTTATGGGCAAATTAAGAGAGGAAACATTGGGTGAAAACAAATGCATGCATCCTGGCGCATGTTAGCCCACGGCAGGGTGCAGGACCTATTAGATCGGTCCGCCCCCGGAGACTTATGGAACCAGATCGGTTCCGGAATGCTCTGAGGGAGTTTCCTCTGGACCTTGACACCCGCTCTGTTGATGATCTCGTAGCCTTCTGGAACACCTTGTTGGCCGAGACCATTGACAGAGTGGCTCCCAGGTGTCTGCCCTCCCGAGTCTCCCACAGTTCTACTTGGTTTACTGACGGCCTGAGGTGTTTGAAGCAGGAGAGCAGGCGGTTAGAGCGACAGTGGTGCTGGACTCGCAACCAATATGATCGATCGCAGCGTAAGAGCAGTTTAAAGGCCTATGCTGTGGTGGTGCAGGCAGCAAAGAAGCAGTTCTTTGCTGCCCTTATTGCATCTGCAAAGTCACATCCAGTGGAGCTTCTCCGGGTGGTGAAAGGCTTGGTCAGTCCTGCCTGCCTCCACCTGGACCTGGAGCAATCCAGTGATCGCTGTGACCGGTTTAATAGAGTACTTTGTAGATAAGATCGCTCGCATCCGCCACGATTTCGGTACCACAGTTATTGCAGAGGATCATCTTGGGGCTATGGATGCCCCATCCTGTCCTGTTTTGTGGGATCAGTTTCAGATGGTCTCGCCTGCTGATGTGGATTCCTTGTTGGGATCTGTTCGTGCCACTACTTGTGAGCAAGATCCATGCCCGTCCTGGCTGGTGAGAGCTAGCCAGGAGACATTACAGCCATTGCTGGCTGGGGTGGTTAGTGCCTCCCTTCGGGAGGGCAAGGTGCCTGATTGTCTAAAGGAGACTGTGGTTAGACCCCTGCTCAAGAAAACATCTCTTGATGCTGATGTTCCTGCCAGTTAGCAGCCGGTCTCTAACCTTCCCTTTTTAGGGAAGGTTATTGAACGGGCTGTGGCACAGTAGCTCCAGGAACATCTGGACCGAACCGGTTTCCTTGATCCCTCCCAGTCTGGGTTTCAGCCTGGGTACAGTACGGAGACAGCATGGCCTCGGTTGACGATCTCCGTCTGGCGTTGGACCAGGGTTGTCAGACCTTACTGGTCCTGCTAGACCTTTCGGGTATGTTCGACACAGTCGATCATGAGGTGTTGGTGACTCACCTGTAGGACCGTGCCGGAATTGGCGGAACAGTCTTGGACTGGTTTCGTT
>QEPC01014677.1:123996-143201 GCA_003113815.1 Sphenodon punctatus | reverse complement strand
TTTTTTTAAAAAAACTTTTTTGCTGGGGCTTTAAGTTTTTTTACATTGCAGCCATTTTTAAATGGCTGCAATGTAAAAAAAATCCGGTACCCCGGAATCCGGTACCCGGTCCGGATTACCGGGTCGAATCCGATAATGCCGGTACACCCAGTACCGGCATTATCGGATACCGGATTTTACCGGTTTCCCGCCCCTAGGAACTATAGTTTGATCAGAAAACAGAATCAGAACTTATTGTCTAAGCGAGGGGTGGGGAACCTTCTCTGTCCTGGGGGCCACATTAAATATTAGTACAAGCTCCGAGAGTCACATAGATGTTGAGGGTGGGAGTGCTTAACAGGTGTATTCAAAGCAAGGAGGGCCCAGATCATGGATCTGGGCCATGGATCTATCCCCTACCCTTGTGTGCATGCCCTCCTCTCTGCCCCATTATACTGAGCTCAGTTTTTCAGTGCTTGGGGGTAGAGACTGGATCCAGGAGCCAGATCCAGGCACTGGAAAGGGACCACATAAAAACTTGCCAAAGCCCACATTTGGCCCCCAGGCCTGAGGTTCCCCACCCCTGGTCAAAACTCTACGTAAAATCCTGAACTTACTGAAATGAATGCGAAGTCACTTTTGTGTTCTTCATTCAGTCGAACAGCAGAAAAGCAAGTCTGGTGGTTGTGTGTCTTGTGGTGGATTATTCAATCTTCTGAAGAGTTCCAGAATTTTTTTACGTCTAAGAAAACAAATGATATTCTTAAAAATTCACATATGAAGCATACAACAACAGGATTAGAAGAAAGTATCCATCAGTTAAGGATCTGCCTAACCCACTGGGCAAAGTGGAACCCTGTCTAAGACAACAAACTTTTGAGAGTGACACAGGGTGAGGTGGATGTTTATGCAATTTTTGTGACATCCCTGGGCATTGGGGATCCCCAGAACACTCAATTGTATATACTGGATCCAACCAAGGGTTCATCCAACCCAGCATTTTGTGTACCTGAGGAAAAAGTGATCCAGCATAACATAAAATTAGGTGTGGGCTGGGCAAGTCCTACATATGAGTAAAGATACACAAAAACCCCACCAGTTTTGTAACGTAAAGTGCAAGATCTCTTGTACCATAACTATTCATAAGAGTTTTGTAAACCTCCTTTGCCTCAGGGAGAGAAGGCAGCAGGTTACAATGCAGTAATCTATTCCCTGACATCCTCCCTCAGCTTCTAACAGTCAAGGATCTTGTATCTCTGACCAACCTAACTACAAACCCTTAATGGACTTGACTTTCAAAAATTCATCCAGTCTTTTTTTGAAGCCTGCTACACTACTGGCCTGGACAACATCCTCCAGCAATGAGCTCCAGAATTTTACTGTACTTTGGATGAAAAAGTACTTCCTTTTATTTTTTATATCCGCTCCCTTTTAACTTTGTGGAGTGACCTTCTATTTTTTTTAGAAAAGGTAAATAGCAGCTACCTATTTACCTGTTCCACACCTTTCATGAGCTTGTAAACTTCTATCATGTCCCTTCTCAGTTATCTCTTCTTCAAAATAAGAGCCTTAATCTATCAGGCCTTTCCTCATACAGAAGCTGTCCTATGCCTTGGATCATTTTTGTTGCCCTTCCCTGCACCTTTTCTAGTTCCACTAGGTCTTTTTTGAGATGGGGCGACCAGAATTGGACACAGTATTCCAGGCGTGGGTGCACCATAGATTTATATAGTAGCATTATGGTAAATAACAAAACAGAAAATCTCTCTGTTAATTATCCATAACATGTGGTTTTAGCCTCTTTAACCACTGCTACACATTGAGCCAATGACATCAATGACTCAAATATCTTCTTCCTGTGCAGTGACACTTGAAGTTAGATCCCAGCATTCTGTACATATTCTTAGGTTTATTTTTCCCTATGTGCATCACTTTGCACTTGTCAACACTGAATTTCATCTGCCATTTTGTTGCCCATTCTCCTAACTGTGATAGTACCCTGTGCAGATCTTCACAGTCTGCCTTGGTCTTAACTATCTTGAATAACTTTGTTATTATTATTATTATTTTAGATTTTTACCTTGCCCTCCTCTACAATGGACTCAGGGCAGTTTACAAGCAATAAATCACAATATTAAAAAAGATAAAACCCATTACCCACCAACTCTCCGAAATACAACTTAAAAACATTTTCAACAATTATAAAAGCAGAATATAGAAATGTTAAAAAACACAGACTTTCTTCCCTCCCTTAGGGGTCAAACATAACCCACCCCAACCTCCCTCTCTCACTGAGAGGCTGGGGCATAGCCCACCTCCATCCCCAAACCCTCCACTCTCACCAAGGGTTTGAGGCATAGCTCACCACCCATTCTCCCTCATCCCAAGCCCACCTTCTCTCATCAGTTCACTCTTCACCCCTCACTCCTTTTCCAAATCATTAATGAACATGTTAAACAGCACCGATCCCAGTATCGACCCTTCTGGCACCTCAGTTTACTTCTCTATTTTAAAAATGGATCATTTATTCCTACCCTTTGTTTCCTGTCTTTTAACCAGTTTCCAATCCATAACCAATTCAACCCCTTATCCCCGGACTGATCAGTTTTGTCAGTAGTCTCTGTAGGGATGGGCATTCTGGATTCGGATTAATCTGCAACTATCCAAGAACTATCCAATAGTGGTCAATTAATCTGTATAATCTGCAATACACAACGGATTCATACTTATAGATCTGGATTTCTCCCCCATGGCCCTGGAGTCTACTTACTGGCCTTGGAGCACTGCCATTGCTGTGGAGGCTCTGACAGGCCTCCCTGCTCCTTATCGTGGATGCACGACATGGCCGTGGGACTCTTTTGTGCATGAGCAAAATAGCCGCTGTCCTTAACCAAAAAGGCAGCGGCAAAAATGACACCGCCACCATTTTGGTTAAGGGCAATAGCCATTTTACGCACATGCAAAATGGCCCTAGCAGCCATTCTGCACATGCACAATCTGGAGCAGGGAGTGCACCGCAACAAGGGAGGTTGCTAGACCCCCACAGCAGTGGCAGTGCTTCACTCAAGCCTTCTGAGGCAGGAAGTACCACTCTGGGGTCCCGGGAAATAGGGGTGGGAGGAGGTCGGACCCACTGTCCCAGGACTAGGGATAGGACTCAAGCTATGGATCATTTTCCATCGACTTCAAATGTGAAAAAGTTTCCCATTAACTTCAATTGTAGCAAGTTACACATCCCACTGGCTGTTGCTTCAGCATGAGCATTAGAGCCATCCTCAAGCTGGTACACCTAGGTCATCATGCACCTTCTCCAGCCACCAGCTTGTGGGGGATGGCTCTGATGTAGCCAATACATAGTACATTAATGCCTGCGTCTGTCTGGCTATTTCATGGCATGTGGCTGGCATGGTATTTGATCTTGGGCAATAGATAGCAGTTGATTTATTAATTATTATTATTATATTCATGCAGTATTATTATATTCATGAAGCATGCAGTAATTGGCCAGTGAATGTGTCTGTCAGTCTTTTGGGTTGCTCCACATCCTCCCTCCTACAGCCTCCCTCCCTCTGCCATGCCAGGTGCCTGCCTCTGACTGGCACTGCATGTGCTGCTATTTATCTGAATAATGGTCTTCAAGGGGACAACTTCAATTGCTTATAAAATTGGGGCCCTTTATCAAATTGTCCTGTAGTCTGGCAAAAATAACAGGGAAGGTGTGGGATACATTCCTGCCAAATGTCTTGCAAACAGGATGGACTATAAAAATATTACTCCTGAAAATGCATTTTCAAGTTAATGTCTTATAACATCAGGACCCTTTGTCCAATCGTTCTGAAATTTGGCAGGATTGGTAATCTTGGGAAGGGACATAAACTTCCCAGGTTTCATGCAAATTGGATGAAAGATAAAGAAGTTGTATCCAGGAATGTGTATAGAGCTTTTCTTAAAATCACAACATTCAATTGCTTATAAAATTGGTTCTCTTTATCCAACCCTTCTGAAATTTGGCACACATGATGTGCTCCATTGGGGATACAATCTCCCCACATTTCATCAGAATTGAACAACAAACGAAAAAGCTATAGCCAGAAATATGTTTTTCAGTTTTTCCCCATTATTTCAAAAACTAAAATTTGTTTTTGTTTTCGTTGTCTTTCATTTTTGTTATTACAATAATGAAAAAGAAAACAAATTTTTGTTTCATTAATATTAGCAAGAGATAAAAGTAAAAAGAACTAAACTATCTACTCTAAACAGAACACTGTTTTTGCAATGGGAATTCATTCCTTGATGTTCTCTAACAGGGGAGGAAAAGATCAGGTTAGAGAATTGCTACAATCAAACTAAAACCTGTTCAAAACCACACATACAAAATAGTACCGCTAGTTTGAAGAATCAGTTAAATTGTGAATGTATCAAATATAGGACATAAGAAAAGGTTTCATAAATTTGGTCGCAATCTTAAGTAGTAATATTATTTTGATCATCTTGTTTGGTCTAATGACTTGGTATCTAAAAATAAAGTTACAAATAATTTCAAACTTCATTATGGTGTTTGGATTTTGCTTGTTTGGTCAGCTTTACTACTACTACTGCTAATCATTTCTGTACCACTAAGCATACACAGCACTTTACTGTTGATTTTAAGAGCCAGGTTCCTGCCCAGTGGACTTACAATCTAAGGCCATTGATGCCACCCGTTAGAATCCCTCCCTACATTGTTCAAAGGTCTTCTGTTTGCTACTCTATTCTCCTTGAACAATTAAGAAACTGATAGCTGTAGAATCTGTCATTCCATTTGTATTAATCAGCTTGTGCAACAATATGCACCTCCAACAAATTATAATAAACTTCATTTCCATCTTTACGGTAACGGTATTACATGAATCAATTAGTATTTTGAAATAACAGTGCCCTTTAACTTAAGTTAGTAAAATATTAGATAAAACAACAAGGCAGCGTTATTCCAAAGAGACAGATTTCTGTAATATGCAAATGTGTTAATTAAACTTACAGTGTGATCCTCTGGTAGAGACCACCTGCAGCAGAAGCTCCGTTAATTTCAACAAGAGTCGGTTCTGGTAATAGCTAGCATAGATATCACCTCAATGGAGGATCACATCCTTAACATAATGATTTGTGTTCTGGTTCCCTTTGTCAACAAGCTGTAGAGGTAGTAAGTCCTCTAGTTAGTGTCAGGCACCTAGGAACCAAAATTAAGAAGCAAGTTACCAAGGTAAAATTTAAGTTTACAACAATTGGGGTAACGGAATTTAAGGGGGGGGGGGGGACACACACATTTTTTAGAAATCCATTATAGTTTACATCTACCAACAACGCCCTAATATGCTGAATTTCATTTCAAAGCTTTGAACAGCAGCAGAAATAAAAAAATTGTAAGCAGAGGTTCAAGAAGTACATGTCTCTCCAAGTCTATGGACTGTAAAAAGTCACATGTGAACTGTAATATTCTTCAGACACTGGCAGGAAAAGGGCATTTTCATACAAGACACTCTCCACCCACCCCACACACTACACTTGTTACAGGGCACCATTAGAGCAACACTGCTGCACTGCAACATGTATAGCGGGTGGAGAGTGTTTTGTCTGAAAACGCACAAAGTAAACTCTAGTTAAGTTGATAAAGGGTACTAGGCATGGAGGAATACACCATGCTGGACTGTGTGGTGCATAACACTACCAATAAATAGATTAGTCATGTTTTAAACACGCTAGTCTACATCTCTGCAAGAGCTCTCTTTATATGCAGACACACAACAGTCTCACCCTGCAGGTCAGCACATCACACTACTAGTCATATCTACACAACAAACATTACAGTAAATAGAAGGGTTTGTAAATATAGCAATACTGTCTCTGTGTCAGAGACCAGGAAAGAGTGTCAGCCAAACAATGAATGGGATTAAGGCAGCAAGACCATCCCTCCCTCTGCAAGGAAGGTGAAATTAGATCCATACCAGGTTAAGATATATATTTTTCTTTTCTTGTACAGAAACAGGCACCACAGAGCTCTCAGGCTTTTGTGTTTGTTAGAAAAGTGGTTTCAGCAAAATCCTTAGCAAGAAGTACTATATGACTTGTTAGCATTATTTATAACTCCGATGAAATAGCCAATTGATTCCTGTTGTACTTGTTGGTCCTACTTTATAACTGTTAATCACAAGTCTGTTTAACATATTGACTAGTTCAAATTACAGACCACACAAACAACTCAGCTGGAGATAAAAGGGGATACACTTCCAGAGGCTGACACAATAAATTAGAACAAGATAAATAAATAAAATAAAAAGAACCCACTGAGCTACTATCAGACGGTAGACATCACGCAAGACACACTCTACAGCAAATATCAGTGGAAACCCAGTCAAGATAACAAAAAGGTCGTTACGGGTGGGCTATACCAGCCCCCTAAGAGCCAATCGAGGAGGGCAACTCTTTGCTATCCATGCGGAAGAAAGTCAATGAAGTCAAAATACCAAACCAAGGTTACGCCGCGCTCCGGGCTGAAGCGAACCACGGCGCAGCTCTCATCTCGGGTCACTAATGAGCTGGGGGATGGTATCGGCTATTGCAAGGGGATCGCGGAAGTAACTCCCTCCAGGGCACACTCAGGCAGCGCAGCGGCGGGAGGCTGGGAGCTGGCAGACCCGGGAGCCGCAAGCTGAGGCGCCTCTGGCCCTCTGCCGGCTGAGGCGGGGGAAGAGCCCTTTCCCAGGGAAGGGAAAGGGAGCGTGGCAACCCCCTGCCTGCGGGGAGTCCGAGTCCAAGTCCAAGTCCACCCCCTCCAAACGGGCGCGAGCTCACGGCTACCCAGCTCAACCCCACAGGGCGAGGGAGACGTGCGGAGCCGCACACCCACCCAGTCCAAACTCCGCGCTCGCCAGCTTCGCCTCCTGCTGGTACAGCAACAGCACATGGAATGGGAGGAACCGACCTCACTCAGGGACGCAGGGCGGGGCAAGCGAGTAAGGTCACGGCGGCAGCTGCCAGCCTCAGTGGTCCCCGCCACTTCCGCCCCGCCGCTCTCAGGACAACGAGCGCAGGGCACGTGACCTCACCGCAGCAAGCCAAGCAGTAACTGAAACAGCGCATGCGCGCGCGCCTACCTGCGGGCGCGCGGTGAAACTCTGCATCTGAGCGAAGCTGCTGCGCGCAGCAGCCTCAGCTCCAAGCCTGGCCGCTGGGAGCTGCGCTAGAGCCTAAGGGGGCGGAGCAGCGGGAAGAGGAGTCGATGTCTCTTCCCTGCCTTCGAGGAGTGTCCTGACCTCCGATATGGCTGTTGCTGTTGCGGATACAGAGCCGGCTGCCGAGGGGCTGGAGCCCTTGCTGAGCCCAGGGGGCGAGGACGAGAGTAGCAGGTAGGATCGGAGAGCGGCTCTCTCTTCCCCCTCACACCGCCGCAGCCCGGGCAGAGTGGCTCGGGGCACCCGGGAACTCCGGGGCATGGGAGGCGCCTGGCAGTACAGGTCAGGGCACACGGGGGACAGGTCGGAAGCGTCCGGAAGGTTTGGCAACTCTAGAGAAGCGACCCACTCGCCCCGCAGACTAGAGCATGGATCCCACTGGGTGGCTGAGCCAGCTGTGCTTTCCCTTTTCCAGGAAAGAGCTGCAGGCGGGTGACCCTTGCTCCTCCGGGCGCGTCCTGATGCTTCTCTGAACTGGGAGAATTGTTCGGGGACGGGGAAGCTAACGCTACGGTGCTGCCTGTGGGTCTCCGTGGGTGGACCCCTACTCAGCTTACTCGTAGACGTTAATGGAATGACTTTGAAGTATTTTTATGATTGAGGCCTTGGTTTATTTGGATAAATTATTAATAATTATAATATTGTAAGCCGTAGGCAGGGACCGCATATATATCATTGTTCTGTAAAGCGCCAGGTACACAGCTGGTGCTATACAAATGCTTATAATAATAATAATAATAATAATAATCCAAATGTATTTGGATAAATAATACCCTAACCCAGTGTCAGTGCCAGTTACAAACCGTAACTAAAACAATATATACATAACCTTCCTGCTCCCCTCCAGAGTCCCTGCATCCACCTTCAAAGCCCATCAAATACTGTCTCTGGAAGAAGTTTAGGCTTGGGCTTCGCCAAATTTTTAAGGGAAGGGAGTTCCAGAGCTGTGGGGCAGCCACTGAGAGAGCCTCGTGGTGGGTTTTGGCTGTAAACACTTGGGACCATGATGGGACTAGCAGGAAGCTCTTCTCAGCTAACTTTAAGGATGGCGATGGGTGCTTTTAAACAAGCATCTCCGGACCCGTTATCCACCCATCATGCATGTTTCAGGGCTGCATAGGGCGAGGGAGGTGTCGGGCCCCCCTGATTGGGAGGGGTTTGCCCTCCGATAGCTCAGCAGGTTCAGAGTCTGGGGGGGGTGTTAGACTCAGATCTCCGCCTGCATCGACAGGTGGAGGTGGTGGCGAAGGCTGGCTTCCGCCAGTTGTATCTAGTGCGGAGGCTGCGTCCATGCATCTCCAGGCTGGACCTGGCCTCCCTCATCCATGCCTTCGTCACCTCGAGGCTGGACTACTGTAACACGCTCTACGTGGGGCTGCCCTTGTTCCTGGTCCGGAGGCTGCAGCTAGTGCAGAATGCGGTGGCCCGGCTCCTGATGGGGATAGGTTGTCGGGAGCATATAACACCTGTGCTCCAGACTCTGCACTGGCTGCCAATAGTGTGCCGAGCCAGGTTCAAGGTATTGGTGTTGATCTATAAGACCCTTCACAGCTTGGGTCCCTTGTACCTCAGGGACCGCTTCGCCCTCCGTGTCCCAGAGCAGCTCCTTCTGTCTGCCGGGGGAGCCTTCTTGGAGGTCCCCCATGTTAAGTGGAGGGCCACAATGGAGAGGGCCTTCTCGGTAGCTGGGCCGCATCTTTGGAATTCCCTTCTGGAGGAAGCTTGCCTGGCCCAAGCCTTTTGACATTCCGGCGGGCTTGTAAAACCTGGCTGTTTGCCCAGGCTTGGGGGGAGGGGGGTTAGGGTTTTAGCTCTTCCCTACCTTTTATTTTTATTTTTATTGATTTTTCCTAACCCTGTTTTAGTTTTAAATTGTTGTGGTGTTTTAAAATGTTTTTTATGAATGTTTTTATTAAATTGTACGTCGCCCGCCCCGGGATGCCATAGGCATGGGGGGCAACTCACAAATGCATAAAATAAATAAAAAATAAATAAATACTGTTAAATGTAATTCCTATTTTAAAAAATCCTTCTATTTATTGTAACTCCTTAGATGCTGATTGAGGCTACTTGCACATGAGAGCGGGGAACAGGGGAACATCCGGGAGCAGAGATCATGGCAGGAGGCTTCCTGGGAAAATCCGCTAATATTCAAGGGGGGAGGGATTAGCCCATTTCTAGTGTGATTTCCCTCATGCATTATTTATTTATTTATTTCATTGTTTTTCTATCCCACACCCTCCTGCTTACAGAGCAGCTTGAGGCGACTTATAAAACATAAATCAACAATAATAACGAAACAAACACATAATGTACAATTTCAAATTCATTAAAATGCTAAAAATATACTAAAAGGGCAGACCTTCCCCAACCCACTGGGGCTCAAAAATCCAGCCCTGTACTGCGTGAGGGAAATAGTGCTAGAAATGGGCTAAACTACACATACATGAGAAGAGCTTCCTGGGATGCCTTCAGCTGCGATCTCTGCTCCCGGAAGTTCCCCCCAGCCCCCACTCATGTGCAAGTCATCTAATTCTGTAAAGCATACATCAATGCTTAACTATATTGAGTAAACTTGCAAGTTCAATTTTGCACTTGCTGAAGTCACTGACAGAAGCTCTCATTAATTTTAGTCGTGTCTGATATGGGCTGTTGAAGTTTAATGAGTACTTGCTATAGACTGTGATCCTCAAGCCACTTATTAAGAAGTGTTGTATCAATAGCATTTGGACTAAACTTGAGTATATCATTTGAGAACTGTAGCCTGTAGTAAGGTTAAGCATGCATATAAGTGTTTTCATATTCAAGTCATTAGATTCTAAAGCTTGCATCATTTAAAACCAGGCTAATATAATAATCCAATTACACTATTGGCTTCTAATCTGCATTTCGTACAGTTTGGATAAAGAGAGTAAACTGCTCAGATTCACTTTTATTATAGTCTTTTTTTGTTACTATGGGTTTTTTAGTTTTAGATTCCCAAAACTGCAAGGGAATACTTAGATCTCAAGATTTAGGCCACAGCCCTACACTCTGTTCCGGCTATGGATCTGTATGTCAGTGTGCAGCCACTCTGTAGAATAAGCAGATTATATTTTAGCAGACATTTTCCTCTTTATTTTAGCCCAACAAAATGCTGCTCAAGATTTCAAGTCCTGTCATTATGGCATCTTTGTGATATGTTTTTATTAATTAATTTATCAAAGAAAAATGCATTGCATGGAAATGTGCAGTCTTCCATTAGTGTTATACTTCTGTTTTGTTCTACTCCTGTGTGAGTGAAAGGAATATCATGTTTGCGGCATAACACAAAACCTGCAAATTAAGCAAGATTCTTGCATATTTGTTAGTCCACCAGAATTGCTGAGATACATGCAATTCATCACGAGGACTAAGAGAGGGAGGCCCTTTTAGGCTCCAAAATATTTTGTAACAGAGTTCAGCAAGTGACATTTATTAAATCTGGGAGCCAGAGGAGCATGCAAACCTGCTATTTTTGTAAGATGTGTAGCCCAATGTAAAGGAAATGCTACATTCTGTTAAGTGCCTTTTATGCTGATGTTTATATGATTATTTTGCATGAGTCTGTTTTATAATTTTCTTATTTTTCTAATTGTATATATTTTATTTATGGCTTTGGTTGATTTGAATAAACTGACTGACAGAGGGGGAAGAAGGCCATGGACCCATGTATATTCTTTCTTTCTCAAAAGACTGAGAAAGTTTAAGCCTATAGTTTTATAATGTGATAAAAAGCTAATAATTTATTGGGTGATCATAGTTGAGATCACAGGGGTGGGGATGCAGACGGGTTTGAGGTGAGGAGGTGAGAAGGACACCTAGCCCCACACTCACTGAGCTAGGGGGGAATCTCCAAATAATGGATTGGTAAGAGGGAGAGAGGGTGGTTTTTAAACAAGCAACGCAAAGGGGGTGGGCCACGGGATACCCACTCAAGTGGAGTGAGTGGGGAGCACTTCAAATGGATGGCTCCGAGGCGGCCACATTACATTTGGCCGGCCCCACAGGGAGCATTCCAGATTTCCTGGCAGTGCTCCATGAGCGGCCATGGCCCATGAGTGGGTCCTCCGTGGCTTGTGGAGACAGACAGTCGGATGTGTGGTCCCTGGGTGTCCATGTGGCATAGCAGCTCATTTTAAAACACCCAGAGTCAAAGAACCAAGGGAAGAAGAGAAGAGAGGGCTCAAGGGGAAGGAGGAATCAAGGTTTGCATGTGGGGAGGGCGGCTTGACTATGACAGACAAGTGGAAAGGGGGCACAGTTAAACAGTTTGAGAACCACTGGTAGACACAAGTGCTTTCAGAATTCATACATTGGAACATTATCAGCTTTAAGTTACTTGGGTGGTGTTTTTTTCCACTTCATTGTGTTAGTCTGTGGTGTTAAGTTGAGAACTTATTTCAGCGTCTTGAAAGTGAAGAAAAATTGTAACAAAAGACTGTATTCCTTTGTATCTTTTTATTCCAGATGTGAGGATATTGTGGAAACCCAACAGCATTACAGGAGTAGGTGGAGATCCATTCGGATTTTGTACCTTACTATGTTTCTCAGCAGTGTAGGTGGGTAAGCCTGAATTTCAACGTTGTTTACAATGGCTATATTACTTTGATCTGGGAACAGCAAGGACCTTTTCTGAAAATATTTAAATTACTGTGCTCCACTTTTATTACTGTGATGATAGCCCACATTATTTATTTATATTATATTTATTTATTTATTAAATTTTTACCCCGCCCCTCCTAAAACAGCTCGGGGCGGCTTACAACAATAAAATAATCATATATAAAATATATCTAAAAACAATTAAAACATATCAAACATAATAATCAAGTATTAAAACAGAGTCCGGGAACTCAATAAAACAATAAATAGGGTAAGGGAGATAAAACCCGCTAACCCACCCTCCCCCACTCCCCAAAGGCCTGGGTGAACAGCCAGGTTTTACAACTACGCCGGAATGTCAAAAGGCTTGGGGCCAGGCGAGCTTCCTCCGGGAGGGAGTTCCAAGCGCCGCCCGGCCACCGAGAATGCCCTCTCCATTATGGCCCCCCTCTTGACACGGGGGACCGCCAAGAAGGCACCCCCGGCAAACCGAAGGAGCCGCTCTGGGGCACGGAGGGCGAGGCGGTCCCTGAGGTATGAGGGGCCCAGACCGTGAAGGGCCTTGTAGATCAACACCAAAACCTTGAGCCTGGCTCGGCACGCTATTGGCAACCAGTGCAGAGTCCGGAACACAGGTGTTATGTGCTCCCTACGACCCGTCCCCGAAAGGAGACGGGCCGCCGCATTCTGCACTAGCTGCAGCCTCCAAACCAGGAACAAGGGAAACCTTCACCAGGCATGTTCCCGCCTTCCTGCCGATTAGGTGTCCTCCATGTGGTCTTCATGGAGCCACCATTCTCAGCAGAGACAAGGGACATCATGGGCTAATGGGCACCCATGCTTTCATATCACCTGCAGCCTCTCCTGCATGCAGATCTGCCAGCATCTGAGAGGCGGGAGTGGTAGCAATCTTCCTCCCTGTGGCTGCCTCTTAGCTGAGAGGACGGGAGGGAGATTGTGGCAGAAGGGAGATCTCTACACACCTCTCAGCTGAGAGGCGGGGCTGAGAACTGTGGTGGGAGGGAGATATTTAGTATGCCTCTCAGCATGCCCCACAGGGGAGGGAGATCTCTAGCACCACTGACGGAAGCTGCCATAAACACATGAAATATGGGCAAGGGGCTGATTTGTTAGATTGGACATGTCAATTCTAAATCCATTAGAATGAATGCGACCCAACATGGACTCAGTTGAGCTATTGAAAAGGATTAAAGGGGGTTTCAACTGCTCCTCTATACTTTGGGTGATTCCCAGAGAAATTCTGCTGTTCCCTACCCAAGAGGGGTTCAGTTCCTGTGTATCCTAACCAGTTTGTCTCTATCCAAGAGAGACAACTGGCTGTATCCTAACCAGTGTATCTCTGTTCCAAAAGACAACTGCCTGTATCCTAACCAGTATATCTCTGTCCCAGAGATACCTGCCTGTATCCTAACCAGTATATCTCTGTCCAAGAGAGAACTGCCTGTGTAGTTCTACAAAAAAGAGAGAGCGAGAGAGAGCAGGTCCCTTTCAATCCTCGGGATCTTAGTGGAAATACTACTGTTTGAGAGGGTTAGGGAATTACTCCTCTTCTGTTTCAGTAATGAGTCTTTTATTCAATCAAATAGACATTTATTCAATAATATCAGAACAATTAGCATACCAATTACCAAAGAGACACTTGCACCCAACATCCTGCTCTCATCTTGCTCTGAACTACTTAAAAACACATACAAAGCACAGATTCTTACGTGATCAGAGGCCAACGATCTTGGTTCCAGGAAAAGGCAGGAGAGGGCCCAAAGGATGCTGAGAGAGTGCCTTGCTGGGCACGTTGCAGGATTTCCTATGGAGAAATCCCAGAGAGAGCGATCACCGAGCTTTTCGGCTCCCTTGATAAGGGATGGCGAGAAAGTACTGTGAAGGCAAGGAACTAATCCAGAGTTAAGCCTTAAATGCTGTGTCTGTCTTATGATTATCCAGAGTGCGGAGTTGTCAGTAATAAGCTTGTGGAGTACTCCCATTGGTTGCCCAGATCTGGGGTACCTTCTTGCTTAGTCATGATGTGAGGCTTGTTCTAACCAGTAGAGTCAGGCCCCCGCCTCCCTCCGGAGGTGTGGATCATGGCTCCTTAGCCCTGGCTTAGCCCGCACATCCTTCTAAGAGTCATCTATTTGTCTGATAAGACCACACTCTTGCTTGTTCAGCTCAACTTCGGTTATCAGTTTCCTGACCTTCTATTTTAGTTTCTCCATGTTCCTGTGAATTATCAACCTAGATTGTTTGGGAACAAGAGACCTCCTGCTCACTTCTCCAGCATCATTCGTTCTCTCTCCAACCAATTGCTGATTATTCATCCTAATACTTCTGTTCTTCGAATCACATGCATAAACACATATGCTTAATAGTGTGTTGCCTAATTTCTGATATTCTATATAATCCTACATAGCAGTCCCAATGGCCTACAAAAGTTACATTCCAAGTATTATAGCTCCAGTGTGTACTCTTGGTTACATTTTAACACAAAGATGGTTACAATAACATCCAGTGTATATTGCTGTCACATTTGTGTCAGAGAAGCACTTCTGGTTTAGTTACATTTTAACACAGAGTGGCACATTTGAATCAAAGAAGCATTTTCTGATTCAGCACATTGGAGCAGGGAGATTAGTATCTTGGTTAGGCCCAAAATCATATCAATTTCTAACACTATCATCTTGTTTTGATTTCACCCAATAAGTGTTGTCATAGGCTTCGTTATTTGTAGGATCAAGCCCATGAGTTAATTCACCTCCTTTTCTGGAGAATTATCTTTGCAATTTATGAAAGAAGCATGGCTACTTGAATAGAAAACATAAATATGATAAAAGCAAGGGCAATAGTCTTAAAATTAGATTATATCACATTGATTTGTCCAAAACAAAGACTTTTCTTTAAAACGTTATTATTTTAAAAACGACATCCCTGCAACATTTTGTGATATGTGCCATATGGAAGGAGGTGTAGGTGTTTTTAGAGAGGACTGGCCTGTTAGGGGATATCCAGTTCAGGAGATTTCAGGTATTGAGGCCCTCTATGTGGTATTCTATTTGGCTGGGGGCAAGCTAGGGGTGCTGCTGGTATACCGGGCCCCTTCCTGTCCAGCAACATCCGTTATTGCTCTAGCAGAGCTGGCCTCGGAGGGTGGCATTGTGCTCCTCCAGGACTTTGGTCCTGTGGGACTTCAACATTCACGCCGATGCTGGCCTTGTTGGGGCGGAGTGAGAATTCATGGCCGCCATGGCAACCATGGATTTGTCCCANGGCATGTTCCCGCCTTCCTGCCGATTAGGTGTCCTCCATGTGGTCTTCATGGAGCCACCATTCTCAGCAGAGACAAGGGACATCATGGGCTAATGGGCACCCATGCTTTCATATCACCTGCAGCCTCTCCTGCATGCAGATCTGCCAGCATCTGAGAGGCGGGAGTGGTAGCAATCTTCCTCCCTGTGGCTGCCTCTTAGCTGAGAGGACGGGAGGGAGATTGTGGCAGAAGGGAGATCTCTACACACCTCTCAGCTGAGAGGCGGGGCTGAGAACTGTGGTGGGAGGGAGATATTTAGTATGCCTCTCAGCATGCCCCACAGGGGAGGGAGATCTCTAGCACCACTGACGGAAGCTGCCATAAACACATGAAATATGGGCAAGGGGCTGATTTGTTAGATTGGACATGTCAATTCTAAATCCATTAGAATGAATGCGACCCAACATGGACTCAGGTGAGCTATTGAAAAGGATTAAAGGGGGTTTCAACTGCTCCTCTATACTTTGGGTGATTCCCAGAGAAATTCTGCTGTTCCCTACCCAAGAGGGGTTCAGTTCCTGTGTATCCTAACCAGTTTGTCTCTATCCAAGAGAGACAACTGGCTGTATCCTAACCAGTGTATCTCTGTTCCAAAAGACAACTGCCTGTATCCTAACCAGTATATCTCTGTCCCAGAGATACCTGCCTGTATCCTAACCAGTATATCTCTGTCCAAGAGAGAACTGCCTGTGTAGTTCTACAAAAAAGAGAGAGCGAGAGAGAGCAGGTCCCTTTCAATCCTCGGGATCTTAGTGGAAATACTACTGTTTGAGAGGGTTAGGGAATTACTCCTCTTCTGTTTCAGTAATGAGTCTTTTATTCAATCAAATAGACATTTATTCAATAATATCAGAACAATTAGCATACCAATTACCAAAGAGACACTTGCACCCAACATCCTGCTCTCATCTTGCTCTGAACTACTTAAAAACACATACAAAGCACAGATTCTTACGTGATCAGAGGCCAACGATCTTGGTTCCAGGAAAAGGCAGGAGAGGGCCCAAAGGATGCTGAGAGAGTGCCTTGCTGGGCACGTTGCAGGATTTCCTATGGAGAAATCCCAGAGAGAGCGATCACCGAGCTTTTCGGCTCCCTTGATAAGGGATGGCGAGAAAGTACGGTGAAGGCAAGGAACTAATCCAGAGTTAAGCCTTAAATGCTGTGTCTGTCTTATGATTATCCAGAGTGCGGAGTTGTCAGTAATAAGCTTGTGGAGTACTCCCATTGGTTGCCCAGATCTGGGGTACCTTCTTGCTTAGTCATGATGTGAGGCTTGTTCTAACCAGTAGAGTCAGGCCCCCGCCTCCCTCCGGAGGTGTGGATCATGGCTCCTTAGCCCTGGCTTAGCCCGCACATCCTTCTAAGAGTCATCTATTTGTCTGATAAGACCACACTCTTGCTTGTTCAGCTCAACTTCGGTTATCAGTTTCCTGACCTTCTATTTTAGTTTCTCCATGTTCCTGTGAATTATCAACCTAGATTGTTTGGGAACAAGAGACCTCCTGCTCACTTCTCCAGCATCATTCGTTCTCTCTCCAACCAATTGCTGATTATTCATCCTAATACTTCTGTTCTTCGAATCAGATGCATAAACACATATGCTTAATAGTGTGTTGCCTAATTTCTGATATTCTATATAATCCTACATAGCAGTCCCAATGGCCTACAAAAGTTACATTCCAAGTATTATAGCTCCAGTGTGTACTCTTGGTTACATTTTAACACAAAGATGGTTACAATAACATCCAGTGTATATTGCTGTCACATTTGTGTCAGAGAAGCACTTCTGGTTTAGTTACATTTTAACACAGAGTGGCACATTTGAATCAAAGAAGCATTTTCTGATTCAGCACATTGGAGCAGGGAGATTAGTATCTTGGTTAGGCCCAAAATCATATCAATTTCTAACACTATCATCTTGTTTTGATTTCACCCAATAAGTGTTGTCATAGGCTTCGTTATTTGTAGGATCAAGCCCATGAGTTAATTCACCTCCTTTTCTGGAGAATTATCTTTGCAATTTATGAAAGAAGCATGGCTACTTGAATAGAAAACATAAATATGATAAAAGCAAGGGCAATAGTCTTAAAATTAGATTATATCACATTGATTTGTCCAAAACAAAGACTTTTCTTTAAAACGTTATTATTTTAAAAACGACATCCCTGCAACATTTTGTGATATGTGCCATATGGAAGGAGGTGTAGGTGTTTTTAGAGAGGACTGGCCTGTTAGGGGATATCCAGTTCAGGAGATTTCAGGTATTGAGGCCCTCTATGTGGTATTCTATTTGGCTGGGGGCAAGCTAGGGGTGCTGCTGGTATACCGGGCCCCTTCCTGTCCAGCAACATCCGTTATTGCTCTAGCAGAGCTGGCCTCGGAGGGTGGCATTGTGCTCCTCCAGGACTTTGGTCCTGTGGGACTTCAACATTCACGCCGATGCTGGCCTTGTTGGGGCGGAGTGAGAATTCATGGCCGCCATGGCAACCATGGATTTGTCCCAGGAGGTTACCTGCCCGACCCACGTGGGGGGGCATACCCTCGACCTGATCTTCGGTTCTGGCCTTGATGCGGTGGGTCCTGTTGTGGTGGAGGTTATTGTAGTGCCCTTGTCATGGACGGACCATTATCTCCTTCAGGCCAGCCTCTCAGCGCACCCCCTCCGGAGGGGGAAGGGACCAGTTAGGATGGTCTACCCTCGGAGGCTGATGGAACCTCAGTGGCTCCAAGAAGTCCTGAGGGAGTTAACCTTGGACCTGGACGGTCACTCTGTTGATGAGCTGGTCCAGCATTGGAACAGCTTGCTGGAGGAGGCCATTGACAGCATGGCTCTGAGACACCCTCTGCCTCTGTCTCATCACCGCAGGGCCCCTTTGTTTACTGAGGGACTGCGGGGGATGAAGCAAGTAGGCAGGAGCGACGCTGACGTCGGACTCAATCTGACTCCGACTGACATCTCCATAGGGCTCATTTGCGGTCCTATGTTGAGACTGTGAGGACAGCAAGGAAGGAGTTCCTTGCTGTCCTCATAGCATCTGTGAAGTCACGCCCGGCGGAGCTGTTTCGGGTGTTGCGGGGGCTGGTTAGTCTGGCCTCTCCGCCTGGACGGGGACATGTCCCAGGCCCGCTGTCAGGAGTTTGTCACCTACTTCGCAGACAAGATCGCTCGGATTCAGAGCGACTTCGATGCTGGATTAGAGGCAGTAGGTAGAGAGCGCGAGGTGATGGAGGCCCTGTCTAGTCCATCTTTGTGGGGGGAGTTTCAGGAAGTGACGTCGGCCGATGCGGTGGATGTCTTGGGGTCCGTGAGAGCCACCTGTTGTGAACTTGATCCATGCCCGTCCTGGCTGGTGAAAGCCTCGAGGGAGACAATGGGGACAGTGCTGGCGAGGGTGGCTAACGCGTCCTTGCAGCAGGGGAGGTTGTCGCCCAGCCTCAAGGAGGCTGTGGTGCGTCCCCTGCTGAAAAAAACATCGTTGGACATAGACGCACTCACCAGCTACCGACCTGTCTCTAACCTTCCCTTTTTAGGGAAGGTTATTGAACGGGCGGTGGCGATCCAGCTCCAGGTGCATCTAGATAGCATTGGTTTCCTGGACCCTTTTCAATCTGGATTCCGCCCCGGCTATGGCACTGAGACGGCATTGGTGGCCTTGGTCGACGATCTCCGCCAAGAGATGGTGCAGGATGTTCAACATTCCTTGTCCTGCTAGATCTCTCAGCCGCTTTTGATACCGTGAACCGTGGGCTGTTGTTGAGACGGTTGCGTGACCTGGGGGGGCTGGATGGGACTGTTCTTGAGTGGTTCCGTTCACTCCTCTCGGGGAGAAGCCAGCAGGTAGTGTTGGGAGCTGAAACATCTTGCCCACGCACTTTGTCCTGCGGCGTTCCGCAGGGTTCCATTCTGTCTCCATCTTCACCTATAAAGCTCTTCTTCACCTATAAAGCTCTTCACAACCTTGCTCCCCCCTACCTCTCTGCACTTATCGCCCTCCATACTCCAGCCCGTGCACTTCGCTCCTCCTCTGTCCCTTCTCTCACCCTTCCACGCCTTCCCTGCTCCCCTAAGC